>JAODAL010006503.1:0-132966 GCA_025379985.1 Phyllomedusa bahiana | reverse complement strand
AAAATTTTAGGAGGTAGGGGGGGAAAAGGGAAACAATGAAGAGGATGGAGAATGATAACAATAAATTGAACATGTCTGTTCCCCATTCACACATGAGACCTTGTAATATTAACGAGTCTCACAACACAATGGAGGGGAAAATGGCAAATTGGGCCCAATTTGTCCATTTTCGATTGGGGTGTACTCACTTTTGTTGCCATCGGTTTAGACATTGACAGCTGTGTGTTGTGTTGAGGGAACAACACATTTACACTGTTATGCAATCTGCACACTGACTACTTTACATTGTATCAAAGTGTCACATCTTCAGTGTTGTCCCATGAAAAGATATAATATTATACTTAAAATGTAATTATAAAATGTGAGAGGTGTTCTATCTTTTGTGGGATACTGTAGGTTATAAACTACTAGAGAAGTCTTTTTTTTTCATTTCATTTATTTGACAGAAATTTCTATTCATCTTTAAACATGACACAGATATGCTTAACATACAAAGGAAAAGCATTATATTTGTCAGAAAAAATTAAACTTCAAGTTTGTCAATTTCCAACAATAAGAGTGAACAGTGCAATCCATCAAGACATTCTGGATTACTTGGACATCAGAGATGTATTAATTAGTCTTATTTTCTTATGCAATTTATTTCCCACCTGTCATTTGTTTATACTGAATAACAATACAGTTACAGTCCGTGTCCTTAGGCCCCGTTCACACGGCTTATTTGCCGACGGATTGGCGCCGTATTCCGCGCCGGATTGGCGCTTCAATAAGGCGCCAATCCGTCGGAGTCATTACGGTTTAATCCATGCTCTCATAGAGAACAGTGGAATCCGTCGCTCTCCCCGCTTGGCGAATCCGCCGCGGGGGGAGAAAGTGACATGCAAAATTATTTACGGCGCGGGACGCGCCGTAAACAATGAAATTGTCTATGGGGCCGGGAGCGGCCCCCCCGCCGCGCTCCGGGGTCCCGCCCCCGCCCCGCCCTTATTCACGGCGGATTTGTCGTCTACCAATACGCCACAAATCGCGTGAATAAGCCGTGTGAACACGGCCTTAGTGTAAGCATGTGTGTAGTGTGTGCTTAGAGTGTAGATTATGTGTGCCATGGATGTGCTGTGTGTGTGTGTGTTTGTTCCCTGCGTTGGTTTGGCATAATAGTAGCAGAATTTTTGTGTCTCTCATTAAGTCTTTCCTGTAAACCAAATGACACAGTAGATTTCCACATATGCTTTTGTCTACTAATCCTTTCACTTTTATTTTGCATGCTTAAAAAGTAATGAAGTAGATGTAATCTGATAAATCCTTTGTTAGCTTTTAATGTGATTTCTTTAGAAATGAGAGTCTAATTTAGAGGAATTAAGCCCTAACCGACATTGGATGTACTGGTAAGTCCTAGTGTCGGTAAGGGGCTATATAGCGGGATCGTAGAGAAGGAACATAGCTAAGGGCCATGGGCCCAGGTGCAAGAAGTCAGCCTCCCCCCCCCCTCCCTGCACACACACAAGACAGTAAATGTTAAGGTGGGTTCACACGATGTTTCTGTGTACATTTGTGGTGTCTGTCGCGGTTCTGGGAAAAAAAGGTATCCTGGTGGATACTGTAACACAGCCGCCGCGGCCTTCTAGGCGTAAATGGAGAAACGTAGCTGACCGTGGACTATGTTTTGAATTGTTTGCAGGTGCATACGTCAATTTTAAGGCCATGTTCACACGGCTTATTTGTCCGCGGATTGGCGCCGTACTCGCGCATTTGCGCGCAGTACGCACCATCGTGGAGTCATTACGGTTCACTCCATAGAGACAGTGGATTCCGTCTCTCCGCTCGCGAACGCGCGGGAGAAAGTGAATGCAATTATTTAGGCGACGCGCGTAGATAATGCATTGTCTATGGGGCAGTCGGGCCGCGCCCCCGCCCCCGCACCCGCCCCTTATTCACGCCGGATTTGCGAGCACAAATCCGGCTCGCAAATCCGGGGTGAATAAGCCTTGTGAACGGGGCCTTAGGGACATAATAGCGTAGTTGACTACACTATTGCATCCCATAGAATAAATGTAGCCCATGCTCGGCTATGTTTATCCATTTAGCCCTAGAAGGCCACCGCGGTCTTGTAAGGCCAGGTCTTCACTGCATCGGACAAAAAATGGCTAAAAATGATGGGGTTTTTTTGTCCGACGCAGGCTGCGTTTTTTGTCACATTTTGTGCAAAAACCACGGTCGCTTCTCTTTTTTATACTCCGCCCATACAATTGTATTGTATGGGAAGATGCCAAGAAAACTAAAAGCGCCGGCGTATTATACCCACAGTGTTCCGACAGGATATTTATTGTTGTATTTGAATAGATCAGACTTTTACCGATGCAGCAATACTAATTATGTTAAAAGGCAGAGTTTAGAAGGAGTACGAAAATGGCAGCCTGGAGGCCGTCATTAGGTCCCCGGCTGTCATGGCAATCAGTTGGCACCCTGTGATCACGTTGTGGAGGCATTTGGATGCTGTGGTTGAGTTGACCATGGCATCTAAGCAGTTAAACAGCAGGATTATTTTCAATCCTGCCCACATAGTTTAATCATGCGGGTGTAGCGGGCAAAGAGTGTCATTAAACCTAAGATTTGTCTTGCAAAAAAGCAGGCTCCGAAAAGAAGTAAAGCAAAAAACAAAAATTGAATGCAAAAGGGTTAAGAGCATACTGATAAATTTAACAAACTGGCTACTGGTAGACGGTTATTGCAGTATTATTTCACAATAGGGCACCCATGACTCTTAGCCTGCTCAGGAGTTTTTTTTTCTCAATTGCTCCATCTGAAAACAGCCTATTCCATGCAGCAGACATACACATTTTTCAACCAATTTCTTGTTATTTATTTAAGCCACCCACATAGGGTAAAACGGTCATACAAAAAAATGCAATGTTTGCTATTGGTAGTTTCATGGGTTTGCCATATGCCACAAATCCTGGTGTTTAGTCCAAAAGTGTTCACATAAGAGCTCCTGACCGGTAGATGGCACACCGGCTGCTTGACAAAGGGGGCGGTATGCGCCCCTGAAATGTAGCAGCAGGTGTGCAATCCACTGGTCAGGTGCTATCTCCTTTCATTCCATTACTGGGTACTGCAGCTATTACATGGATGCTTTTGGACTAAACACAAGGATTTGTGGTATATGACAAACCCATGAAAACTACTTTATTTTGGTGATGGGTGCGGCCTGGAAAAACATCTGTGTGGAGCTTAGATGTTTTCCTCATGTTGGTGTTGGTTTTCTCAGAATAAGTTAATTAGCTTTATTTAAATTTTACCTTATACTGTAGTTTGTATGTCTTAAAACCAGAAATTAGATTCTGTATAAGATGGCAGTATAAGATTTATGGAAAGTTAATATATTTAATATATTTTGGATATTACACAATCTTAGTAAGTAGATAGATAACAATAAGATAGATAGATAGATAGATAGAAAGATAGATAACAATAAATGATAACAAAAGTTTTACCCTCCCTATGTTTATTAGAAGTTATACACATCCTTGCAACCATTTTGTTATTGTCCCAATAACTGTAAAACTGTTAAAAATGAAGCAACTTTACTATAGTGTTTAAAATAAAATTTAATTTAGTTTATTTCTACAGCTCTCCTGCAGACTTTAAGGTCCACATGTATGAAAACTGTCTAGATCTAAAACTTACTTTGTTGCCCATAGTAAACAGAGCGCCCCTTTCATTTCATATAGTGCCCTGGAAAAATTAAAGGGGCACTCTGATTGGTTGCTATAGGCAACAAAGTGATTTTTAGACCTAGACAGTTTTCATACATGTGGCCCTAAGTCTCTGACATCACTTTGTCTGACAGCGCTTTCAGCCCAGTGCTTTATTAGGGTTACCTATGGGACATTGGACCGGAAGTGACCTCACATGGAAGTGATGTCAGAGCGACAAGTCTGCTAGGAAAGTTAACCCATTGAAACACAGTCACAAAACCTATAATACCAATTTAGGGTTACTGTTGATTTTTTTGGGGCAAATCCTGTAAAAAATTAGTTCAGGCTAACTAAAATCAAAGCATTAACATTCATGTAGAATTTGACAACACTATTTATATTCAACATGCAGAATTTATTTATTTATTTATTTAACCCAACATGTTTTATTTTATTGAATGTAATGAAAATGTATGACATGGAAGGCTGTCAGTTCCTACATCCAACATGTAGATTTTCATCATAATGATCTTATTTGTGGTTTTAGTGACATACACAAGATCAGTTAATAATAATTAGGGAAAAAAGTTGGTATATATAAAAATGGTGAAAGAGTGGATTACAACCTTGTGGACATAACTGTGACATATTTTGCTGTTATGTTCATACACAAGATCAGCAGCAGGAGTAGAGCTGTATTACTCAACTGGGGTCCTGCCACAACTTGCAGGATTAGAGGGAACTCTCAAGCTGTTTAACCTCTTAGATACCACAGTCAAACAATAAATTATTTATATTACAAAAACCAGGGTAAAACAGTCAGCTGCAGGCTGAAACTATCAGGATAGAAAGAGCCATGAATATTGATCCCTTTCCACCCTAAAAATACCAGACCGCAGCCGGCACAGAAGCAGACCATCACATTAGAGGGTCCACTTCTGATATTAATGCAGCTCTTCCCATTAGGTACTGGGATAAAAGTGACATAGGGCTAGTGTCAGGCTTGAGGTGAAAAAATACATTGCTGGTTGACACCAAGTACAAGCTCTTGCCTGACCGTGCTTCACCTCGGGCCGCTACAACAAGCAAGTTGCAGCCTGGGAGTCTCCATCCGCAAAAATCCAACAGGCCTTGCAGTGGCCTCTAGTGAAGAACCAGGAGACCCTTTAGACTCTGTGCCCTGACTTGGCTTATACCACTGCTTGCGGTGTTCCAGCAGATCCACATCCTGTACATATATGACAGTAGGGACTGGCCATGCAACACGCCAGAGTGCCCCTGCCTGAACTACTGGACATCTCGGCTGTAGTGGCCCACCAGAGTCATTGTATCGACCAATTTGTGGAGGCTGTACAGAATCTTGCAGCCAGCTCCACCACCCAGGAGTTGTCCTCCTGCTGCCCCCTTGACACTGGCAGGCCCTACCTTACATTTATCTCTACCACAACATTACGACGGGAACACCAAATCCTGTAGGGGGTTCTTAAGTCAGTGGTTCATTTATATGGAGATGATGGTAAACCAGTTCCCCCCTGAAAAAGCCTAGGTGGTATTTATTATAAGTCTACTGTCTGAAGAAGCCTTGGCCCCGGCCACACCCCTTTGAGACTGAGGGGAATCAGTGACTGCCATCCTCCAGGTGTTCCTTGACCCTTCCGGAATGTGTTTGAAGAGCATGGACAAGCATCTTTTGCTGAGGCTTCTCTGCTCTGCCTATTTTAGAATATTCCATACACTATAGTTTGAACTAGCGTGGAATAATGAGGCCCTCGTAGCAACATTCTGGCAAGGCCTAACAGCAGGAATAAAAGATGAGCTGGCCATTTGAGATCTTCCTTCCTCTCTGGGTGAACTCATTCCTTTAGCTACAAGAATAGACATCCGTTTTGCAGAGAGCCAACAGGAGATCCGCCAACAGCGTGACACTGTCCAACCTCACTGACACAGTGTTCCAAATCCTCCACTTCCTCCACCAATGGTTTTGAAAAATGAACCCATACAAGTGGAAAGAGCCCACCTGACTGAGCAAGAATGTGCCTTCTGATGCCAGCAGAACCTCTGCGTGTACTGCGGCAGTTCTGAGCATTTCTTTAAGGACTGTCCATTGATTCCAGGAAATTCCCACACCTAGGCTTTATGGGAGAGGCACCCCTAGGTGTGAATATTACCTCTCCATGTCTGACCATGCCAGTCCTACTCTCATTCTTGTCTGGTACCTTGTTTCAAGTTTTCTTCGATTCTGGTTCAGCTGGGAATTTTGTTGATGCTTCAAGTTTCGTCTCCCTGTGGTCCGATTGGTCAAACCGTTGCTTATGTCATCCATTAATGAAGAATGCCTGAGAGACACTTTAAATGGAGGGCATTACATAAAGGGAAGATGGTATTATATATGTTGTCTCGTTCTTCCTCTACAGTTCTTCTGGGACTACAGTGGCTACAGTGCCATGCTTAATTAGTAAATGGGAAAAATCACATGCTGGGGACAAGACTGACATTCCTGCTGTCTTATGGCACCTTGACTGGTGTATGCCACTTTGCCACTGATGCCTTCCACTACACTTCAAGGCCTCCCATCTTCATACCAGGCCTCATTGGGCCTATGACTGCTTAAATTCTGACGTTCCCTTTGTTCCCGTCTCCAAGTCAAGTTGGACCTTTCCTCTGCATACCACCTTAAAACTATTGGGCAAGGCAAAATGATGAATCAAGTTTTAGGTAACTACCTGCACAATTTTGTATCTGCTTGTTAGGATAACTGGGCAGATCACCTTCCTTGGGCTGAGTTCTCTATGTCAACCTCAACTGGTGTCTAACCATTCTGTGGTCTCTTTATGGCAGTGTTGTAGGTTATGTCAGTGCTTGTATAGTGGCAGCCTTTACTTGTCCGGAATTGTAAAAATGAGTGCACGTCTGTCCTTGATCCTGAGATTTCCCGATTGTGTTTATAGTGTTAGTTATTTTAGAAATTGGCACGGTGCTTGACCAAGGAAAAACTTGGAAGTGGATATTATATTGGGCCTGATGGAGAGATTGAATATTGTGCAGGGGCTGGTGAGGTGGGTGGATATTTTATGGGGGCTGATGGGAGGGGGTGGAAATTGTATGGAGGCTGTTAGGGGTTAGTGCCAGAGCTGCTTTTTAGTCTTAGGCTTATCTTGCAAATATAAAATGTTCACACAGCTCCATGGACTGAAAAGTGAAAATGTTTTGTGTCTTAACATTTTCTATATCTTAACATAACGTGATTTTTTGAAGTGACAATAATGATGTATAAGCGCAAAGAAGGGCCTGAAAAAAATAAGGATGTTGTTTGTATAAGGGCGGCGGCAAACTTTACGGCAGCACTGGGCTGCAAAAGTTATAGCTACGCCACTGGCCAAATCTGATTTTGCCTAAGGGCCACTGGCCAAATCTGATTTTGCCTAAGGGCCACTGGCCAAATCTGATTTTGCCTAAGGGCCGTCTGGAGCACAAACAAGGGAAGCAGGATGGTGGTACAGCAATAAGTTTATGCGCAGGCAGCAGTGGGCCTGTCTTCTCCCTTCTTACCCCTTCAGGCCGCTGGTGAGGCTGTTGGATGGCTGAATCATGGTTATAGCAAGGACATAGATGGAGCTGCTCATCATTTGTCTATCTATGATATGTTAGGCTGTGACAAATGTTTGAGACAGACATGCTAAACAGATAGTTGTATGAAGAACAGATGTGTGAGACAGACAGATATGTGACTCACTTGGTATTGCATACTGTAGAACATAGTTTTGTTTTGCACATTATATTCTGTGTCCGAGAGACCCCCCAGTCTGACACTGAAAAGCAATATAATACAGAATGGCATACAATAATGGCTCTCCTGTAACATTGTAATAAGATAGCAGGCCAAAAGGGCTTCATTGGGCCCCCAGCTGCCATGCCAACCATTCAACACCCCCACAATCTTATGAGGGGGTTATTAGGACACTGGAATGGAGGGCTGTACAATTTTTTAACAGTTTAGATGTGTCCTGTAATGAACAATTCTTACCTGCCAAGTTTGGAGCATGCACCATCTGATATCACCATGTATGTTTTAGATCACTAAGGGGTTAAAGAGGACCCCTGATATGTCTGTTTTAGTTAAGACTTGTGTTCCCTATCAGTGTTGGACTGGGGTGCCTGGGGCTCTCTAGTGGAGTTGATTCTCGTGGCCCTGCCATTGAGCTGAATTTTGGGGCCCACCAGTTGAGCTGACTCTTTGGGTCTAACAGTGAAATTGATTCTTGGGGCCACCAGTGATGCTGACTCTTGGGGCCCACCAATGGAATTAATTCTTGGGGCCACCATGGGAGCTAATTCTTAGGGGCCACAAGTGGAGTTTATTCTTGGAGCCCAAAACTGCATATACCTTACATGACTCTTGCTTTCTGCCTCTCTTTCTCGTGCCCAACCAGGGACTCCTCTGCTACCCCGTGGGCCAGTCCGAGTCTGTTCCCTATGCAATTACAATTCTGATGCATGTTTGGTTAAATTTGTTTAGATTCATATTGCACTATATAAACAGAAACATCCATGTATGGTGTTATATTATGGACCTATTTGTATACAATTGATTGCACATTTATTTATTTTTTTTCCTGTGTGGACCAGCATAACTTTATTTATTGGTGTTGTGACATTGATTTAATAATTGACCATATAGTTATTCATAAAAATATGTTTAATAAATTTGTTCATTCTCTGTGAATTTCGGATTTGCAAAACATCTACTTATCAGAATGTGCATTTATATGGAGTATGTACAGTACGTGTGTTTGAATATACCTGATGTACAGTATAGGTTTCACTGAAGTGGTTATTCTGCTTTTGCCATATCACATATTCACCGAGAACATACTCATGTTAAGAAATATACTTGGATATATTATTTTGATCACGTACATATCGATGATTTATGGCTTTTGCTCTTTGGACACCTGTCATCCTCTCTTCCAAAAAGATTACTTCCAGAAAATTACACTGACCAGTAATTCCCGCATCCTCCACAGCAGCACTGGATTTTTTCCATTATTTTTGGAATGTTTAATTTTCTTGATTTGTTATGTTTTTCACAATTAAATTTTTTTTTACTCCCAAATATACCGAACTAGAGAGTTACATAATGTCAATTACACTTAACCTATCTATAATTTATCTCTTTGAGTGATTCATGGGGATTTCCACAAGAGTTTCAAGGGAGTGATGGTGATGTAATTAGTGAAATACTTTGGCTAAAACCGTCCAAATAAGACTGAAATAATAAAACAATGTTTTGACTTGATATGAAATGTTACAGTTTCCAGGACTTTGTTAACGTGGTGAAATAATAACTGTTATCCTTTGTAATTCTGTTCACAACTATTTTTTTATGTGCTGGAATTGTATCCGATCTTGAAATAGAGCAAACATAGTTCAAAGGAGATTGTGCTTGTCCTATGGACCCCTATTATTCTGCTGTTGTATATGATGGGATACCTTCTTGACAGTACTCCATTAGATACCAATGACGAAGCTACAAATATAATGAATTGGGCCTCAAGTGTTAATGGTATATACACAAGTTATGCCATGAATGACTGATAAATATCATGTTGTACCGTGTTAGCCATAGAAAATAGTAGAAGAGTGAAGTGAAGCTTGATTTCTGATAAATATCAAAATAACCAGGATTTCTTGCCTCCTCTTCCCAAATCAAAGCAGTCTTTTCACTCCAGTAATAAAAAATAAAAAAAAACTCCTTATATACATCTTTTTTCTTTGAAGTCAATGGGAAAAGATTTGAGAACTGTTGTCTGCCAATACCAAAAGTAGCATATAGTTAGAATGTAATGCTCATGTCTGCCGGGTACTGGATAGCTGTATTATCGTAGTCATATCTGTATGATGATGGATAACCTGATTTTAAGGCAATGACTTGTCCAGTTATTAAAGGGGTTGTCCCACTACAAATTTTGCTTTTTATGTTAAAGATCTTTCAAAAACAAGTCACTTTGCAATATGTCCATTAACAGTGTCTTACTTACTCCTAGATATCCCATCTTGTAATGGATGCATCAGCATCTCAGGTCACTATAGCTACAGACCTGTTATTAAAAAAAGCTTCTTCACATTGCCTTGTTGTAGATAGAGTTGTTCATAAGGTGGTCAAAACCAGCACACCAGCAATCGGATCAGCATTCTAGTTAAGTTTAGCACACCAACCAGCCACCAGATATCATAGGAGGGGCAATTATGTAACACAGAATTTGACTATATCCTGCCTCTATCTTGCTGGGAATGTAAGCATGATTAACCAGAGAATATAAACATGGGGGACAGTGAAGGCAATTTTTATGAGTATCTAGTTTTTTGGGACAGAGGCGGCTGTGTATGAAGAACAGACATGGCACGGAAAGGACAGTATGGATGTAAGTGGACTGGGTGCAGGGGCGTAGCTATAGGGGGTGCAGAGGTAGCAGTCGCTACCGGGCCCTGTAGCTTGAGGGGGCCCAAAAGCCCTCCTGCTACATAAGGAGATGCCAGCATTGTAGGTAGCACATTGTAACTGCGGGGCCCATTTCACTTTTTGCACCAGGGCCCAGGAGCCTCAAGTTACACCTCTGACTGGGTGGGTGCTGGAAGTGGCTCAGTCAGTCTGTGTCAGGGCTTCATGGAATAAAGCAAGCAGCCTAAAGTCTGGTTTGTGTTCATACACTATATTTGGCCGACGAGGATGGCAAGATTTCTAGATTTACCGGCTATGGGACTTTTTGATGTGTCTGGAGACCACACTAGTCTGTCACAGCGCTGGGACAAGTGGAAAAAGGGATTACGCTTCTATGTTACAGCCACAGGAGTGACTGCACCTGCTCAGAAGAGAGTCATGCTGCTGCGTGTAGCCTGGCCAGAAGTCCAGGACATGTGTGAAACCCTGGGAGAAACAGGGGAAGATTCAGATTATGAGACAGCAACTAACAGACTGAGTGAGTACTTTGAGCCAAAGAAAAATATTCTGTATGAAAGATATCTGTTTAGACAAGCTGTACAAGAAGTGGGAGAAACCATTGACAGTTATGTGACTAGAATGAAATATGTTGCAAAGTCTTGTGATTTTGGGCCTGTAACAGAGGAGATCATCAGATCAGGTTATTGAAAAATGTCGCTCTCTGCACCTCAGAAGATTATTGTGAGAACCAAGTCTCACTGATTAGTCTGCAAGAGATTGCAAGAGACATTGAAGTGTCTGAGCTGAAAACAAAGAGACTGTGTCAGTCAATGCAATGTCCAAACCTGCCTATGATAATAGGAAGACCAGGAATAGAAAAGAAAGGATTGTCTCTGTAACCTGTAGTAAATGTGTCAGAGAGGGGGACATGAGCCACGACTGCTCTGTGGTACAGAATAAAATGTGTTGTGCTTGTGGGAAGATGGGGCACTGTGCAGCTGTGTGTAGAAGTGTACCCACAGGGAATAAAACCAAAGGATTAGATGCAAAAGTAAATGTTATAGCTGCAGAGAAAGAAACTGACTCTGATTGTGAACACATGTACTCATTGAGCTCATGGCAAGCTGGGACATTACCCATTAAGAATGGTGATACAGACTTCACAGTACTGATTGATTCTGGAGCTACCTGCAATGTTATGGACTTAGCTTCTTGGAACACTTGGAACAGAGAAGATCACCTTAAATTATGCAACACCAATAAACAGATTTACACATATGGCTCCAGTACACCACTACAACTAAAGGGCAAGTTCTACACTTCTGCTCAAATACAGGGGGCTATATCTCCATTGTGGACTGAATTCTATGTTGCGTATTGCACAGGGTTCCCTCTGCTAGGCCGCAGAACTGGAACTAGGCATACTAAAGATTGGACCTGATGCAGACAATGCAGACATGAATATGTTGTCTCCTTCTATTTCTTCACTGAAAGAGGAATTTAAAGCTTGTTTCTCTGGCGTTGGAAAGTTAAAAGATTTTCAGTTACAGCTTTACATTGACCTACATGTAAAACCTATTGCACAACTAACACGTAGGCTCTCTTATAGCCTGAGATCACCCGTGGAGAACAAGTTTGCAAAACTACTGGAACTTGATATCATGGAACCAGTGGAAGGACCCACCCCCTGGGAATCTCCATTAGTTGTTGTACCAAAGGGAACTGATATTTGGATCTGTGTGGACATGAGACGCGCTAACCAAGCTATAAACAGACAAAGACAACCAATACCCACTATTGAAGATGTTCTACATGAGATGAATGGGGCAAGTGTCTTCAGTAAATTGGATCTGAAATGGGGTTACTATCAAATTGAACTGACCCCGGCTTCTAGAGTCATTACAACATTTGCAAGCCATAAAGGTCTTTTTAGGTACAAGACTGATGTTTGGTGTATGCCTAGCACCTGAGGTCTATCAACATGTGATTCAGCAAGTGTTACAGGGGTGTGAAGGCACACATAATATTTCTGATGATATAATTGTGTAGGGAACAAACACACAGGAGCACGATGAACGTTTCCGAGCAGTGCTGAAATGCTTACAGGAGAAAGGACAAGTGCAAATTTCAAATGAATAAGATTACTTTCATGGGCCACGTACTGTCTGACAAAGGGATTGGTCCGGAGGACAGTAAGATCAAAGCTGTGTCTGATGCCAGAAACCCTGAAAATTTCCTGAGGTCGAAGTTTTTTGGGGTCAGTAAATTTTACTGTGAAAAAGTTTATTCCGATATGGTGACTGTCAGCAAACCCCCCTGGACAGTTTAACTCCAAAGCAGTTTTTTGGAAGTAGGGTTTTTGGAAAAAAGGGAAAACACTTAATGAATTAAAAGCAGCTTACCGTGCCCAACTTTGCCATTTCAATTAAATGTCCCAAAACTCAAATTTTTGCATGTCACCCCTTTTGGGGAATTTAGGTGCAATTTTTGGCCCGCCATTGGGGGGTTACGGGCCCCGTATCCGTAGGGGGGCCCGGGCCCAGTCGAGAAGAAGGGGGGCCCCCCGCCACCGGGGGTACCCCCCCCCTTTGCTTCTCGTAATAGTACAGAGAACAGGCCTATGGCCCTGTTCTCGTCCCCTGATGGTGCGGTGCTGCCCCCGTGTGTATGTCGGGGGCCGGCGCGCTGAGGGGGGCCCCCCGCTGCGGGTCGGCACGCTGCACTTGATGACTGCACGCACTGCGCGCTGGACCGGAGCATTTGGGCCCCTTTCCTCTTTCTCTGTGTGAGGAGGGGCCCGCGCGGCTCTGCGTCTGTGAAGGGGCCCCGGCGCATTTTATTTACGCTACAGCGCCTCGTCACCCTTCCAGCGTCCATGTATTAGAGTCGGCCCCGCCCCTCTCTCCCCTGTGGGAGGGCTTCAAGACTCCTGCCGGCAGAGGGAGGAGGGGCTGATGGATCAAAAAGACGCTGGAGAACGGGAAGGAAGTGATAGAGCGACGCTGCTCCCAGCTGTATGAAAAAGGCGCGGGCCCTCCTCTCTGGGTTTTTGGGGGGCCCCCAGTAAACCCCCCAGCCCCAGGCCCCCCCCCCCCCCGAGGTGGTGGTCTGTTGTGTGAGGGGGGGGGTCTGTGTGTGTGTGCCCTGGTTGGGGTTTTAGTGCTGAGGAGACGGGGGGTGGGGGGGCTTGTGTGGGGTTTGGGGGTGGGGGGTATGGTGGTGAGGGGCTGGGGGGGGGGTTGTTGTGAGAGGGCGGGGGTGGGGGGGTGTGTGTGAGGGGTGGGGGGCTTTTTGGGTGTGTGGAGGGTGGGGGGGCTGTGGGGAAGGCGGGGGGGGGGGGCTGATGTGTGTGGAGAGGCTGGGGTGGGGGGCTGGTGTGTGGAGAGGTGGGGGGGGGGGGTTTGTGGTGTGAGAGGGTGGGGGAGGCTGTGTGGTGTGAGGGCTGGGGGTGGGGGGCAGTAGGGGGTGTGTGAGAGTGGCTGGGGGGGGGAGGCTGTGTGTGTGAAAGAAGAGGTGGGGGGCTGTGAGGGGGTGGGGGGTTTCTTGTTGTTTTGTGACACGGGGGAGGGGCTGTATGTGTGTGGAGGGCTGGGGGGGGGAAGGCTTGTGTGGGAGGAGGTGGGGGGGGGGAAAGGCTGTGTGTGTGTGGAGGTGGGGAGGGTTTTTGTGTGTGGAGAGGTGGGGGGGGGAGGCGGTGTGTGTGAGAGGCTGGGGGAGGCTGTGTGTGTGTGGAGAGGGTGGGGGTGGGGGGGCTGTGTGTTGTGGGGAGGTGGGGGGGCTGTTGTGTGTGAGAGAGAGGGCGGGGGGGAGGCGTGTGTGTGTGTGAGAGAGGCTGGGGGTGTTGTGTGTGGGGGGGTTTTGGGGGGCTGGGGGTGAGAGAGAGGCTGGGGAGGCTGTGTGTGTGTGTGAGAGAGGCGGGGGGAGGTTGTGTGTTTGTGTGAGAGAGGTGGGGGGGGTGTGTGGTGGAGGCTGTGTGTGTGTGAGAGGCTGGGGTGGGGAGGCGGTGTGTGAGAGAGGCTGGGGGGGGGAGGCTGTGTGTGTGTGATAGGGGCTGGGGGGTTTTTTTGTTTTGTGGAGAGGCTGGGGGGGTGTGTGTGTGAGAGGTGGGGGGGGGGGGTGTGTGGTGAGGGTGGGGGAGGCTGTGTGTGTGTGTGAGAAGGTGGGGGAGGGGTTGTGTGTGGAAGAGGGGGGGGGGGTTTTTTTGGGGGGAGGCTAGTTGTTTTGGGGTAAAGGCTGGGGGGGAGGTGTGTGTGTGTGAGAGGCTGGGGGGGGGGGAGGCTGTGTGTGTGAGAGGTGGGGGGGGGGGGGTTGTGTGGGAGAGGCTGGGGAGCTGTGTGTGGTGAAAAGGGAGGCTGGGGGAGGCTGGGGTTGGAAGAGGGGTGGGGGGGGCTGTGTGGTGTGAGAGAGGGAGGGGAGGGTGTTTGTGTGGGGGGGGGAGGGGGGAGGCGGGGGGGGCTGTGTGTTTGGGTGGTGAGGGGGGAGGCGGGGGGAGGCTGTGTGTGGGGTGGGGGGGGGGTGTGTTTGGGTGGGGGCGGGGGGGTGGGGAGGCTGTGTGTGTGAGAGTGGGGGGGGGAGGCTTTGGGGGTTTGTGAGGGTGGGGTGGGGGGCTGTGTGTGTGAGAGAGGCTGGGGGGGGGGCTGTGTGTTGGGGGGGGGTGAAAGAGGGGGGGGGGGTTGGGGGCTGAGGTGTGTGAGAGGGGGTGGGGAGGCTTGGGGTGTGGGGAGAGGCTGGGGGTGGGGGGGGCTATTGTGTGTGGAGGGGCGGGGGGCGGCTGTGTGGGTGCGAGAGGCGGGGGTGGGGAGGCTTGTGTGTGTGGAGGCGGGGGGGGGGAGGCTGTGGGGTGTGAGAGGTGGGGGAGGTTTGTGTGTGAGAGGGGGTTGGGGGGGGCTGTGTGCGTGGAGGGGGGCTGGGGGGGAGGTGGTGCTTTGTGAGAGAGGGGGGGGAGGCTGTGTGGTGTGAGAGAGGCTGGGGGGGCGGGTGTGTGTGGTAGAGGCGGGGGTTGGCTGTGTGTGAGAGGCTGGGGGAGGGTGTGTGTGAGAGGCTGGGGGGGCTGTGTGTGTGAGAGGTTGGGGAGGCTGTGTGTGTGAGAGGTGGGGGGGCTGTGGTGTGGTGAGAGGTGGGGGTGGGGAGGCTGTGTGTGTGAGAGAGGCTGGGGGGGGGGAGGCTGTGTGTGGGTGAGAGGCTGGGGGGAGGCGGTGTGTGTGAGAGGCTGGGGGTTGGGAGGCTGTGTGTGTGAGAGGCTGGGGGTGGGGGGGGTGGTGTGTGAGAGGGTGGGGTGGGGGGCTGTGGTGTGTGAGAGGGGGTGGGGAGGCTGTGTGTGAGAGAGGCTGGGGGAGGCTGTGTGTGAGAGAGGCTGGGGGAGGCTGTGTGTGAGAGAGGCTGGGGGAGGCTGTGTGTGTGTGAGAGAGGCTGGGGGAGGCTGTGTGTGTGAGAGAGAGGCTGGGTGTGTGAGAGGGTGGGGAGGTTGTGTGTGTGTGAGAGGCTGGGGTGGGGGGGGCTGTGGTGTGTGAGAGAGGGGGGGGGGGCGTGGTGTGTAGCGGGGCTGGGGGAGGCTGTTGTTGTGTGTGAGAGCGGCTGGGGTAGGCTGTTTGTGTGAGAGCGGCTGGGGGAGGCTGTGGGGTTGTGTGAGAGAGGCTGGGGGAGGCTGTGTGGGGGTTTGAGAGAGGCGGGGGAGGCTTGTTTGTGAAGGTGGGGGAGGCATGTGGTGTGAGGGCTGGGGGAGGCGTTGTGTGTGAGAGAGAGGCTGGGGGTGGGGGTGTGGTGTGTGAGAGAGGTGGGGGTGGGGAGGTCTGTGTGTGAGGAGGCGGGGGAGGCTGTGTGTGTTTAAAGAGGGTGGGGGGGGGAGGTGTTGGGGTTGAGAGGCTGGGGAAGGGGAGGCTTTGTGTGAGGCTGGGGGTTTGTGTGAGAGGCTGGGGGAGGTGTGTGTGTGTGAGAGGGGGGGGAGGCTTGTGTGTGAGGTGGGGGGGATGTGTGTGAGTGGGGGGGGGGCAAAGGGTTTTGACGAGGGGGGGTTTTGAGGGGGGGGGGGCGATGGGGTTGACAGGGTGGGGTTGATGCGGGGGCGGGGGTTTGGGGGACGGGGGGGGGGGGGGGGCCCAGTTTGCTTCACCCTGTTGGGGCCCTAAAATTTCTGATGGCGGCCCTGGCCATCTTAGTACAAGGCAAGACGGGGATACAGACCTATTCAGTTACAAGAGTTCCTTACTGATGTGGAAAGACGTTTTCCCCAGATGAGAAAAAGGCTTGGCTGTTGTTTGGGGATTGAAAGATTTCAAACCTATCTTATGGACCCTTTTTTGAATTTATAACGATCCCAGCCACTGGAGGTGATATACTTCCTCGATCAAAAAATAGCCAGAATTGAAAGATGGGTTCTTGTTTTCCATACCGATTTAAAGCGTGAAAAAGACCCCGGCCCTTTAATGCAGCCAGATGCCCTTTTTAAAATTGTCCCCGTCTTCGCACCTTTTTTCATAAGTCGCGAAGAGTACTTCGTTTGTTGTGCAAAAAGCCAATCCCCAAGCATTTACACCTCGGGAGGTTTAAGGGGGTTTGGATCAGTGGACCCCCGAAATTGCACTATTGGAAAGTGTATAAGACAAAGGGGTGGAAGGTTTTTGACCCCGGATATAGAGAATAAACATGACCCTTTGAGTATTGCAGACAATTAGTTTACGTGGAAATGTTTCTGTGATGCCCCTTTGAATTCGAAATTAAACTTTTTCACTTAGCCATGAGGGCCCTCAAGGTATTTTGCAAAACCCAAAACGATTACACGGAACGTTTGGGGGCCCAGAAATCGACCCCGATGGGGAAAGTATGGGTTTCTTCATGTGAGTCTGTCAACTGGTGGGCGCAAACCCCAAACCAGAACCAGTAACACATACTGTTTACCTAAGGGCCATGGGAAAATTGGCTATTGATCTGTGTGACATTTTCCATTGGACACCATCTCTTAGTGTTTGTGGATTTTAAATTTAGGTGGCAAAAAAGGTTTTCTCATAAAAGCAACTTCTCAATAATTGAGGGGTTGTAGCGTTCTTTGCTTTATGGTTTGGGCCCAAAACTGATTGTGGTGTAATGGTGCCCCGTTATTTTAGGAATTTCAGAATTATCTAAAATCAAATGTCATTGAACACCGTCATACAAGCCCATACTGGCCACAAGTGGAATGTGGGAAGTGGAATGCCAGAATTGAACCCTGTTGAAAGCTTTACGGATTGCTCATTTAGTGAGAAGGGACTGGAAAAAAGAACTGTGGCGTTTTCTTTTGGCATGTCAAACCACCCCCCACACTATACCTGGAATGAGTCCTGCTGAACTTCTTTGTGGTCACAAATTCAGGACAAAATTACCAGACATCAGGGCTTCTTTTCCTGCAGGTTTGGACAATTTCAGAGAAATTGATGAGGAAAGGAAGATCTGAGCCGTATGGTACACAAACCATCAGCGCCATTGTCAAACTAGAGGCCTTAGACAAGGTGATAAGGTGTTGCTTCAGAATGATCATTTTAATAAACTGTCTCCATTTTTTGAACCTGAGCCTTATGTTGTGAAGGAAAAAAGAGGTACTCAGGTGGTCCAAGAGGATTGAGATGGAAAAATAAAAGTGCGGAATTAATCTTTCTGTTGATTCAGAAAGCCAAGTGTCGGAGGACTGTGAACCAGCACGAAGTTGCAGTAGTACTTTAAGTGATTCTGACACCAACCACCAACCATCCACCTCAGAATTGCCAAGAGCAAAGCAAGCAATAACTCCAGCGGCTTACCTTAAAGACTATGGGAGACATGAATGAAGGAAGGCGCTTCAAAGTGAATCATCGAGTCTCGTTTTCAGTGTATATTGCGCCTGAATCTATGAAAGTGGTTTTTGTGCGATTATAAATGGAGTCTAAAATTCGTGTTAGGCGCATTACGAAACTTGTATAAAGGTTATAGATAGGTTGAAAATAAAAGTCATTAGAATAGCATGTCAGTGAATAGAAACTATGGTACTGATCTTGCTTGGTGGACCACGGGTCCCAGCAAGACCTGTGGTGTGCTGGCTCTTGCCGTATGTAGAATAAAGGGTGAGAGCAGTAAAAGTAAATGTCAAATTTAATGTAGTAAAAATTAAAAATTGTAAAATCTGAGCAACATCAGTGGGTTATTTAATGTAAAACTAGTTTTAGATTCTATTACATTTATTGGAGATTTTTATATTTTTGGGATATTATATATTTTTATATTAATTTTACATGATACATTTTTTTATTAAATTTAATTATTTAAATTTTATATAGTTTGATAATTATCATAAATTACTTTTTTATTATCGCACTGGTGTAAGTTGAGAAATATTGGACATATTTTTCCCTAACAGCAAATCTAGCTCCACCTCGACTCCTCAGGCTCAGGCACACCACATTAGGACATGTTCCCACAGACGGTTTTTCAGACGGTTTTTCAGATGTTTTTCAGTTTTGAAAGCCGTCTGCAAACCGGGTGACAAACTTTTACACAGACCTCTATGCAGTCTGAAAAAGATTGAACATGTTCACTCTTCCACCCGGTTTTTGGGCAGAACATGAACATTTCAATGTGAAGGGGGGACAGGCTTTTCTCCACAAACTGCGGAGAAAAGCCGTCCACCTGCGGCCATGTACACGGCCCCAAAACAGAGCAAATACCAGTCGAATAATCTGACCGGTATTTGCTCTGTGCCGTGGGGAGATGCCCTTAAAATTGGTCTGCCTGTTCGCAGTAATGCGCCTAGTTTTACCGAACCACATTTCATATGTGTCTAATATTATATGTGGAACGCCCCCTCATGTTAGGCGCGTTAGAAAGTGTCAATACGCCTAACACATTCATTAGGTGCATTAGACACCGTAGATTGGTCACTTAGGCACATTTTACACCAGAGAAGGGTGAAAAATCTGATCATACATGTCTCCCTATTTGTATGGACAGGAGTTTAAAGTGTTTGGTGTTTTTTTCATAACAATTATTTTTCATACGGTTAATTATTGCTATTGAGCTGTTGTTCATGGTCAAATGCTTTTCTTCAAGGAGAAGAGGGATTGTATTATGTTGGAAAGTAATGTGTTAAATTGCTGGCTGCAAAATGTTACACTATTGTATATATCTGGCTGGGTGCTGGGAGTGGCTCAGGCAGTCTGTGTCAGGGCTTCATGGAGTAAAGCAAGCAGCCTAAAGTCTGGTCTGTATTCATACACTACAACTAGTTCCAGTACTATCACCAGCACAGGATAAGAGAAACTATGGTCTTAAATAGAGATGTCTGAGTCCAGTTCCAGGGTGTGATTGGGCCGGTCCTCTGACATCCGGAGCACACAGACAAACAGGCAAGAAAGGATAGTGGAGCAGGCAGCTGTCACTCAACTCTAAGCAGAACAATCTGCAGCCCTGCCCTAGGGCTAGCAGAGAACCAGACGGGTGTGGTAGGGCTGTCAATCACACTCAATCAGCCCGTGTCCAGACAATGTAAAGACCCTGCAATACAGGAAAAAATTCATAGCCAAAAGCGAAGTATCTGCTGTACCTTGCGGACAAAGGACGGCGTTGCAACCTGAACAGGCATGGACATAACAATGGGTTGAATATACCGTAAAGAGTTGCTTTATTTGCATGGCATTCTGGGAAGCTCTGTAGGTCTAAGACTTTCTTTGTTGCTCATAGCAACCAATCAGAGCACCCTTTTCATTTCATATAGTGCTCTGAAAAAATTCAAGGGGAGCCAATATTGGTTGCTATGGGCAAGAAAGAAAGTCTTAGACCTAGACAGCTTTCATACATGATCCCCTTTAGTGCTGTTATATATTGCTACATCTGATCAAGGCATTACTGAATTATGAGTTGGTGTGGTGGGATCTTCAAGGTGCCCACATTATGAATAAGGCATTTTTAATATTTGTGTAAATAGGTATATATCTTTCCACACAGGGTAACAAGTGATATATTGATTGTTATTATAGATAGTTTACACTTTACTTGCATTTATTTTATAATGTTTATGATGCTCTTTGGAGATAGTTTTGCATTTACTGTTTATATTTTTTATACTTGCATTTTACATGCTTTTAGCAAGTCCATTGTTCAGTCATATCTTGAGGTCCACTTTTGTATATACTCTATATAAGTCATACTTGACTTGATGTGAATACATACTGGGATGCCATCATTGGTAGTGTTTTTCCCCAATGTCTTAGTTTTATATGGTAGGAAACAATTTTTTACGGCTTAAAAGTACTCTTGATATTTCTCTGGATTCATTATGGTGCTCCATATATAGACAATTTTCTACAGTGTGAAATCTATATACATATAAAGATAGATGGATAGATTTCTCACTGTAGAAAATTGGCTATATACTCCATACATGGGGCATGTGAGAATGTGTATGTGGGGTGTGTTTTGTGTGTGTATGTATGTGTTATATTATATATATATATATATATATATTATATATATATATTTTATATATATTTTATTAATTTATTATATATAATACAACTCTATAGAATGCCTGCTTTTTATACATTGCCTGTATTTTACATTTTACAATGTATGAAAAGCAGGCATTCTGCATTCTATAGAGTACCTAGGCAATGTATGCAATATCTGAAATCTCTTTGTTGTTACATACTTTTCCTAGGCATTCTATACAATAACAAGGCATTATATAGAATGACAAGTACATTTTAGGCCAAGTGTGAAAATGGTTGTGCCATTGGGTATTCATTGTAAGCTGATTATTGTCCTGATAATTGGGGGATTTTTCTGCATATTGAATTTTTAATGTATATCTATTAAATGTTATATTTTAATTGGGTTCTATTTTGATGCTGTGATACTCAATGCTCTTTATAGCTTTATGCAGTTATTTTCTTCAAGTGTGAAATATCCAGATTGGATAGGTATTCAGTAACAAAAATGACTAATAATTGAAAGAAACTACAAAATAACCACAGGATGGGATATTTTTTGACTGAGAGAACAAAGATTGGGAAGGGTCATTTTGGGCCCAAAAGGTGTAAATGGTTGTGCGGGGGGAAAATGTTCAGACAAGGATTGGAAATTTGCACAGGGTACAGATTTACTGGACAGTGGCTGAAAAAGACGTTGTACATGGGAAACCCCACCCACTATAAAGCCGGGAAGTGTCAAAAGAGCCAATCAAGACATTGAAATATGCTGTCTACTTTGGATGCAAGATGAACAAAACTGACCAACTTATGACAAAACAGGGCCTTTCACTTTGGGTTTAGAGAAACCTACAAAGCTCTTTGGCTGCAAAGCTAAAGTGGGTCTCATAAGCTTACATCCCCCAAGGTATACAGGAAGGGGAACTAGCCAAAAAAAGAATCGAAAATGGACAAACAATGAGCGGAAGAAACTATCCCCGGGGTAGAGGGAGACTAGAAAAATTTATTTACAACTTGTATAAAATCAAATCGGAATATTTCCAGTTTGTCCAAATGGTTTGTCATTCTTTGAATGCTAGGTGTTCGTAGAATCCTTGAAAAGTAGAAACAACGAAGGTTTCAGACATGATACTTTCCTAGGTCAGGGGGCAAACTTGGGGGAAAATTTTGCCCGGGGCCCAACGGGGCCCCCCCCTCTGCGGTCGCCAGGCGGGCCAACGCTCCCTTCCTGCACTATCACCCGGAGCCGGGGGCTGGGGGGGCTCGGCGCCGGGTCACAGTGTGGCCCCTGGGGCTTTGGTGTAAAACCTAATTGTTTGCCCGAACACCTCTTCCCCACCGAGACCATGCTCTGGGGGGGGACGTTTCTTCCAGGTCCCCTGAGTACCCCATCTAGGGAGCCCCCATGCGACCCCCTAAGGTTGACGGCAACAATTACAGCAGGGGAGATGCAGGCATCTAAGGTGGGGGACGGGCTATATACAGGCGGGGGGAGCAGGCATATACGGCTGGGGGGGGATAAAAGGCGGGGGGGGCTTTTTTCAGGCGGGGAGCGGCTATATCAGGCTGGGGAGCGGCTTTACAGGTGGGGAGCTGGCTATATACGGGTGGGGGGGGTTTTTTTGGGGGAGCTGGCTATTACAGGCTGGGGGGAGTTTGCTTATCTAAACCAGGCTGGGGGGAGGGGTTTTTGGGGGGGGTTTTTTTATATACAGGCTGGGGAGCTGTATATACAGCGGGGGGAGGGCTATAACAGGTGGGGAGGGAAATTTTGGGGGAGTTGCTATATAAGGCGGGGATGCTAATAACAGGCGGGGGAGTTTTAAAAGGGGGGCTTATTACGGGCTGGGGAGCGGCTATATAAGGTGGGGGGCAGGCTATATACAGGCTGGGGAGTGTTATACAGGGGGGGGGGGAGTGCTAATACGGGCTGGGGAAGCTGGCTTTTTAAACGCTGTGGGAAGCTGGCTAATACGGGCTGGGGAAATGGTTATATACAGGCTGGTGGGAGTGGCTATATAGTGTGGGGACGGCTATATACGCGTGGGGAGGGGCTATATATATGTGGGGAGTTTTTTAAAAAAATTTTTTATATTATATAATATATATATATATATTATATATTATATAATTTTCTTTGGGGGGGAGGCTGGCAATATACGGCTGGGGGGAAAAGCTTTTCTATAACGGGCTGTGGGGGGCTGGCTATTATGCTTGGGGGAGAGATCTAAAAATTTGGCTTGGGGAGAGCTACCTATATACTGGCGTGGGGAGAGATTATATACTGGTGGGGGGGAGGTTTCTTTATACTGGTGGTGGGAGAGTTATCGTTTGGTTGGGGGGAGGTTACTGTTACGGCTAGGGGGGAGAGAATTGTAATGCTAGTGGGGAGGCTATCTGTTTTTCTCCCTGGTGGGGAGAGCTATCTGTTTTTGGCTGGGGGGGAGCTATTATCTGTATACTGCCTGTGGGGAGTATCTGTCTGTAAAAAGCCTGTGGGGAGTGTATTCCCTGGGGGGGCGTTACGCCGGGGAGCTGTTATCCCCTGTGGGGAGCTGTATCTCCCTGTGGGGGCTATCTGTTGTTTATGCCTTTGGGGGCTATCTATTTTTAAAATGCCTGTGGGGCCCTCTTTATTGCTGGGGGGGAGCGGTATACTGCCTGTGGGGACTGTTACTCCCCTTGGGGACCTATTCTTATACATATCTCCCAGGGGAGCTAATCTATTACCTCCAAATTTGAGGGGGACCTATACACCTACCAAATTAGGGGACTTATATAAATTATAAAAAAAAAAAGGGTTGCTGGAAAAGTGAGGATTCTAAAAAAATTTGGTCAAAAATCTGCAGGAGAGGTTGGTCGGGAAAATCAGCATAAAGGGTGGAACCAGATGGAGAAAAAAAAAAGGGAATGTGAACGTTACGGGAAAAAACGCCCCTGTGAGCACTAAAATGTGCCTAAATGTATTCTCAATGTGTGCAAAGGTAAGGTTTTTTTTAAAATTTAAGGTTTTGTGGCGGATTTTCGTCATAGGGGTGGTAAAGTTTGTCGGTATTATTCAGTCACTATGTGGTGGAAAGAGGGTGTCGGTTTTTTCAGTCATTTGTGGTGGTGTTACGTAGGGTTTTATTCGTCACTATGGGGTGGTGATATGGGGTCGGGGGTGTTGTCGTTTATTCATAAAGGGTTGTGAGCCCCTGTGTAAACGGCTTTCTCCAAAAATATGGTATTATAGTGGAAATAGGGCAGGGGGGGGCAAAGGGGGCGTCACACCCCTCGTATTAATTTTTTGTGAGCCCATTTTCCAAAAAGTCACCTCCCTCTTAGTGCCGACGTCGGCGGCACTTTGCGGTAACTAAGGTATTTTTCAGTCGCAATTTCGGCACTCGGTCTCAAAAAGGTTCGCCATCACTGGCCTAGGTATTCCATACATTGTATGTAATATATATGTATACACACTCACACACACACACACACGCACACACATATATACATATATTTATAAATAAATATATATACACATACACATGATACAGTATGTGTATATGGATAGATGGATAGATAGATAGATAGATGGCATTGGGATCAACACAATCATAAACAGGGAACGTAGCATATTTTTAACCTAATATATGTCCCTTTCGTCTGTTGTCGGTGTACCATAAAATTTTAAATCTTGTTTTCCCCTTCTTTTATCCCTCATAAGAAAGACATCCATTTATTTTAAAGCATGAATTTTACAGTCAGCTGCATTTAGTCCTTGGGTACACAGCCATATATTTTCTTGTAAATAGCTCTGCAGTTTAGTGTCAAGTCTTTCCATCTGCGCAGTAATTTGAATTGCAGTATTTCAAAGGGATAATGGTTTCATAAGGGGGATACATATAATAAACCCTCAGTGTTGTACACACAGTTCTGGTTAGCAGGTAATATTCTCCAGATCATTGAGTGCATCACACAAAGTCTGTTATTCCCAAAGCACAAAAAGTGGGGCTACTGCAACCACAGCGACCGACCAGAGCTCGGGAAATCGGAATCCAACTTACTATTGACAACTGCACTTGTTTAATAAATAAGGCTGAGAACTGTCCGTGAAAATCTAAGTACATTCCACTGACTAATATGTGTCTTTATAAAACTCATGCAAGCTCAGGGATTTAATTAAGGCCAGGTTTACATCCAGTGTCGGACTGAGGTGCCTAGGGCCCACAGGTGGAGTGGGTTCTGGGGGCCCACCAGTTAAGCTGTTTCAGGGCCCACCAGTGGAGTTCATTTTAGGGGCTCACCTTTAGCTACTATTAATGACTGTAGATGTCTCCTATCCTCTGCTTCTTGCTTTTTTTCCCCTCTTTCTATGCTTTTTTGCTTTTTCTGAGAATGTATATGTAGTTAAAAAACAACTTTAGGTCTACCAGGCTCAGGGGCCCACCGGGGGATTCCCCTATTCCCCTGTGAGCCAGTCCGAGCCTGTTTATATCTGCACAGCTTTCCCTTTAACCCGTTACCGACATATGACGTACCCATACATCATGATCCGCTAGAGGTACCCGCAAATTGATGTACTGGTATGTCATGAACATTTTGCAGGCTCACAAGCAGAGCCCACATGATGAGTGCATGGAAGCAGCTGTATATTACAGCTGGCTTCATGCCTTATCAGCTGGGATCAGAGCTTACTTTGGTCACGGCTAATTAACCTTGTAGATGGCGCAGTCAAGTGTGACCACACATCTATAAGAAAATGATTGCTGCAATATATAGCAGTACAGTCATGTAGTGCTATGTATTGTAAAAGTGATCTAGAGATCGCTGAATCAATGTCCCTAAAAGTGAAATAATTTTAAAAAAGTGAAAAAAAGGTAAAAAACTCAAGAATACACTCCTCATTACAAATGCCAAAAATAAAAAAGTGCATATATTTGGTATCACCATGTGCATAATCAACCTCTTAATATGTCATGCTATTTCAACCACACAATAATGGCCCTAAGGAAAAAAACAATGGCAGAATTGCGATTTTTGTTCATTTTGCTGCACATTAAATGGAATAAAGATTGATCAAAAAGTCATAAAAATCCTAAAGTGATATCAATGAAAATGAGAGTTTGTCCCGCAAAAAAAATACATGGAAAAAGCTATGGATGTCAGAGGAGAATGATACATAAACATTGTTTTATACAATAATAACATTTTTTTTAAATTCTTCAACATAAAAATAACATATAAATTGTGTATAGCTGTAATTGTATCACCCAACAGCGTAAAATTAACATGTCATTTATACTGCCTGGTGAAAACTGTAAAAAATATCCAGTTTGCCCAGAAAAAATCGTCTTTAAATGAACTGTAAGGACCACGCTGGACGTCTTTTTAGTTGAAGGTTTATTATAAATAGAAATGTTCCAATGTTCCATTGCTATTTATAATAAACCTTCAAAGAAAAAGACGTCCAGCGTGGTCCTAACAGTCCATTTAAAGGAGTTTTTCCTGGGAAACTGGAGAAAATCTTTATACATTCTGGATCACTATCACCCTGACCCCGTGCATCGGGCATGCGGAGCAAAACGGATAGACTGCTGTGGACTCCCCTAACACTTCGGTTCCAAATTAATTGGATGCTCAAAAAAGTGTTGTGCCTTTCTTCACACAACACTACAAAGTTAAGACATATAGAGCGACATGCATGAAATTTGGCGTATGAACGCCAAATTTCATGCGCATAATAAAGCCATAGAATGCCCTACAGTGGGTCATAAATCAGGCACATTCTAGTGCTAGGGCAACATTTCTGGCTCAGGTAAAGCACTTTGAAAGTGATATACATGTTCAAGCACTATCAGGATTGATGTATTTTGTTAATCCTGCCTCCACAAATCCCTAATAAAAATGATCAAAGTGTCATATGAACCCCAAAATAGTATCAATGAAAATTCTGACTAATTCCACAAAAAAAGCCCCTAGTAGGTTGCATATACAGAAAAATAAAAAAAATATGACTGTCAGACTACGACAACATAAAACACATGTTTTTACAAACACATTTTTGTTGTGTAAAAGTAATAAAACATAAAAAACTATATAAAATGTATATCATTGTAATTGTGCCGACCACATGGTAAAGTTATTATGTCATTTATACTGTATCGCGAATGCTTAAAAATTAAACACAACAATATCAGAATTTCTGGGGTTTATTTTTGTTTTTTTTCTTCAGTTTTCACCCTTCGGCCCGAAATGCATAATACACCCCTAGGTGAATTTCCTGAGGGGTGTTGAATGCAAAATGGAGTCACTTCAGGAAGCTTTAACTTGTTCTGGTACTTTGGGGACTTTGCAAATGCTACATGGCAACCACCAAAATCTAAATCCAAAACCCAAATAGTGCTCCCTCTCTTGTATACCCTGCGCCCAAACAGCAGTTTACACTCACATACAATATGTGGTATTGCTGTACTTGGAAAAAAAACACAACAAAAAGTGGGCTAGGATATACAAAATATAAAATTGGTATAAATCTGATAAAAAAAAAGCCAAAAAACAGATTTATGATAATACCAATACTTTATTAATGTCCAAAAAAATAATTAAAATGTCCCACTTTATCCAATAATGAACAAATGTATTCTCTACAACTCCACAATCTTAGTACATCTCGCCTCTCACCCAGCCAACCAGTAAGTTCTACTCTACACTGATGAGAGGCAAATACCCCAAAACAGTTGTCTGCAGATGAACTTAACCCTTTAAGGACCCAGCCAGTTTTGGCCTTACTGACACAGCCCTTTTTTTGAAATCTGGCATGTGTCACTTTATGTGAGAATAACTTTTTGACACTTTTACTTATCCATGTGATTCAGAGATGGTTTTCTCTTGACACATTGTGCTTTAAGTTAGGAAATTTTGGTCTATACAATCCTTGTTTCTTTGTGAAAAATATCAAAATTCTGTGAAAATTTGGAAAAATTTGTCATTTTGAAAGTTCCAAAATTTCTGCGTGCAAGACAGATAATTATTCACAACAAAATAGTTTATAACTAGCATCTACCATTTGTCCACTATAGGTTGGCATAATTTTTTAAATGTCTTTTTTTATGACATTTGGGGGCTTAGAAACTTAGTAGTAATTTCTAACATTTTCAAGAAAATTTGCAATATACATTTTTGTAGGGACCACTCCAGTTCTGATGTGGCTTTGAGGGGCCTGCATGTTAGATACCCCCATAAATCACTCCACCTAAGAAACTAGACCACTTAAAGTATTTACAACAGTGTTTAGGAAGTTTGTTAACCCTTTAAGTATTTCACAGAAATTAAAGCGAAGTGGAGGTGAAATTTTAAAATTTCACTTTTTTTTGCAGAATTTAAATTTTTATCCATTTTTCACTGGAAATGTGACCTGGTGAATGAAACTCAATATTGATTCCCCAGATTCTGTTGTTTTTAGAGACATCCCATATGTTGCACTAGTGCACTACTTGGCTCAACCACAAGCCTCAGAATAGGAGGAGCACCTACTGAACTTTGAGGTCTCATTTTCAATACGATTTTATATATGCACCATTAGAGGTTTGCAGACACCATAAGGTGCTAAAACTTAATAAACCCCCCTAAAAAGACCCCATATTGTAAAACAAACCCCTTAAGGAATATATCCAGGGGTGCAGTGAGTATTTCCAACCCACAGGTGATTCACAAATTATTTTTAGCATTAGGCTGTGAAAATTTAAAATTTATTGTTTTCCAGCAATCTGCAATTTTAGCTTAAAATTTTTCAGATTTACAAGGAATCCTGGGAAAAAGCACCTAAAAATTTGTTTTCCAATTGCTTCCAAGTTCGGCAATACCTTACATGTGGGTGTAAACTGCTGTTTGAGCGCATGGCAGGATGTATAAGGGAGGGAGCGATATTTTGCTTTTGGAACGCAGATTTTGGTGGGGTCATGTCGCATTTGCAAAGCCCCCAAAGAACCAGAAAAGGTGAAACCTTCCAGAAGTCGCCCCATTTTAGATACATCACCCCTCATGGATCTCATATAGGGATGTATGGTGCATTTTGGGCCCACAGGTGTTCCATAGTTTTTTTTAGCATTGGGTCATTGTTTTTTGGGTTTCAATTTTACAGCGTTCGCCGTACGGGATAAATGACAGGATAACTTTACTATGGGAGTCAGCACAATTACAATGATATACATTTTATTTTTATTTTTTATGTTTTATTACTTTTACACAATAGAAATAGGTCTATAAAAATTGCGTTTTTATGTTGTCCTATTCTGACAGCCATAACTTTTTAATTTTTCTGTATACGGAGTTGATTATGGGCTTGTTTTTTGTGGGATGCGTTGACGTTTTTATTAGTACCATTATGGGGGGCATATGACTCTTTGTTCACTTTTTATTAAGGTTTTTATGAGGTATTTTAAACAAAATACAGCAATTCTGGTAGTATTTTATATTTTTATTTTTTATAGTTTTCACTCTGCGTTATATGTGACATGCTAGCTTTACTCAGCTGTTCGATACGATTACAGCGATACCTAATTTGTATTTTTTTTTATTTTTTACTGCTTTTACACAATAAAAACACTTTTTAGTCTTCGAGCCATAACTATTTTATTTTTCTGTGTAGAGGCTTGTTTTTTGCGGGATGAGTTTACATTTTTATTGGTATCATTTTTGGGGAGACAAAATAATTTTTTGGGGAGACAACATAATAACTAAAAAGTATTAAACACACCTGGTGACTGTGGCGCTCACCGAAGCAGCGTCTTCTGGCAAATCCTGATGCAAACAGCAAAACCAGAAATGCCGGCCAGACATGCGCAAATCATCCGCATGAGGCCGAACCTGGCAGAATACGCTTCATGCGCACATCACTTTGAACGAGACATAGTATCCGGTGAGACACCACAGCCCCAAAGTGAATAAAAACAATGAAAAGAGAAAAGACAACATGAGAAACAATTAAACTCTTAGATCTTTAGATATTATTGTTGAATACATCTTGGTTTCTATAAAAATAATCATGTTTTTTAAATTCAAATATAGGTGATCAGGTTACAAACTTGATACCAGTTGAATATACTGAACCCATATAATTATATTATTCTCATATTAATTTTATCGTACAAATGGGTCTTTAATTATACTGTTCTAATAAAGGAACATAGAATCTTTACGAGAATTTAAGCCCCTGGGTTGGTAAGTGATTAGCATAAGTATCCAGTAAGCATCCTGATCATGGAGTAGATGTTTCAAATCACCACCTCGGGCAGGCTTAAGGATCCTATCAATGCCTAAAATTAGAGATGGGCGAATTTCTAAAAAATTCGATTCGCCGACTTCGCCGAATTTTCCGACAAAATTAGTTTCAGTCCGAATTACTTCGGGACGAATCGCGTTAAAATACAGCTATTTCCAGGCTGCACAGACCCTGTAGGGTGCTGTAGTACATTGTGCCATGCTTAAATATGCAGAGGGAGCTTGGTTTGGTCTTCATACAATGTCGTGTTTTAGTATGACACGCATATGACTGCCGCCGCTCTTAGAATCGCTTTACTATAAAATTCCCTGGGCACTTAAGAGGGCAAAACTGACCAAAAAACTGAAGCAGGAATGTTGCCTGATAAAGTCATGGCAGCGACAACTGGAAAAAAACAAGCTCCCTGGCAACGCTTCATTTTCTGCCCACAGATTCTACATATACCCATATTCGGCTCCTCCGGTGTATTAGCAAAGAACTGCCACACCACCGAGTAGCTGATTTTACCGCCAACGCTCGCATTGAGTGACTACTACGGCCGCTGCCTCGCTGAGCCACTGTGCCGCTACTTTCTTGGACCTGCGAAGCGGGTTTTCTACCCCGTGGCCGATTGGCTCCTGACCTCACACTGCTGCTACCCTGCTGACTCACGGCCACACAACCCCCTTGCTGGCTGCGCCGCTGCCTGACACGCAAGCTGACGCCCTCTTTTCCTGACGATGATGAAGCCCTTGCTTCACCCGTCTCCCAAGTGCAGACGGCTACATCATCATCAATTTGTGTTTCATCGTCACTGCTGTCCTCCTCAACAGTCTTGGTATGCAGAGGCTGACCCGTCACAACATGACCTGCCATGCCACTCTCCACATCTATACTTTGCCGCCTACTGCAAGAAGCAGGCTATATTGGCCCCATTTCTTTGCTGCCAAGTAGCTGCTGACTGCCCTCCTCAAATTGTTCATCCTCGCTGCATAGTGGCGCTGAGCCCAGACCACATAGTAGATCTCTGGCTGAGGGAACCGGATGGGACAGAGGCGGGTTGAGGACAGGTGAGGGCCGCTGACCCGCTCCCGGGCCATGCCAACTAAGGGTGTTGTCTCACGTCCCCACCGACTCTTGGCTGGGGTTGTCAGATGTCATCTGGGAGGAAGTGGATGACCTATTCAAACAATCAGGAACCATTGGGTTGCTAAACAACACACGGCCGCTAGATGACACCGGCAGTTCTGGCCTCACTGAGTGACCCCTGCTGCGACGTCCCCTTGCTGTGCTGCGACCTGTGCCTGCTCCAGGAATATTTGTGCCACTGCCACTCGCATGTGAAGAGCCTGCCACCTCTCTGCCTGACATACTGTTTGTTCGAAAATGTAGAGACTCTGTTTGATGAAGAGATCTGTATATGATAAATACACACCCTGTATTTGACTCCAAATGAACCCACTAACAAGCTTGGGTAACCCTTGGATATAAATTGCGCTCCACAAATGGGCAGGAAAAATTTACTTGTATGTGCCGTTTAAAAACACTGTGTATTTTACTGAATATAAAAGCACAAACAGGCTTAATTAACCTTCGGATATGAATTATGCTACAGCCAAAATTTCTTCTTTGGCGGTGAAAAAGAACGTTTCTTTTACTGAATACAACTGCAGAAAAATACTTAGTTAACCCTTGGATGTAAATTGCGCAAAAGAAATGTGCTGCCAACAATTACCAGCTTTGTAGCGTGTTAAAACGGCGTGTATTTTATGGAACACAACAACAGAAAAACTTGTAATTAACCTTCGGATATGAATTATGCTACAGGCAAAATTTCTTCTTTGGCGGTGAAAAAGAACGTTTCTTTTAGTGACCACAACAGCAGAACAACGCTTAATTAACCCCTGGATCTAAATTGCGCAAAAGAAATGAGCAACCAAAAATTAAGTGGTATTTGGATTGTAAAAACGCTGTTTCTTTAACTGAATACAACAGCAACAGGCTTAGATAACCCTTGGATATTCAATGTGCTGAAGAACTGAGCAGATAGCATTAAAATGTATATGCAGCTGAATTGGACGCACACTGGACTTCAGTTCCAATACCCCACAAAATCAGAATTAGAACGTAAGAGAAGCAGTCTCTGAGACAAGCTGTGACACCCCCCAAAAATCGCTGTATAAAAATGAGTTCTTTAGTATGAGATATCATAAGCAGCGGCAGCACATTCCCTACACAGTATAGGGAAAGCGGGGTGAGCTCCCAGTGTCGCGCCCGGACTTATATAGTGCGGTGATGTCACAGAATCCCGCCGGTCTCTTATTGGCTTCATCTCTGCACATGTCATGTAGGCTATGCCTTTCTTCCTCCCAGACGTCTTTGCCCCATGTAACGCCATGTGCTTGCGGCATTTTATCAATTAAAAACACGCTTTGTTCCCGCGAATCACCCCAAACTTCAACTTCTTTCAGAATCGAAGTTTTCCTGAAATTCTAAACGAATTCCATTTCGTTAGAATCAATTCGCCCATCTCTACCTACAATATGTAGACCCCTACAATCGTTGTTATGAACATCCCTGAAATGCATTGACAAACTAGACCGATTGCGTAAAGAACTACTAGTAACATCATTAAGATGTTCCAGAATTCTTATTTTTAGTTTTCGAGATGTACTTCCTATATATTATAAATTGCAGGTCGTGCAAGTGGCCAAGTAAACCATATAGCACGAACTGCAATTGATGTATTGCTTAATAGGAAAGATTTTGTTTCCTTCTGAGTTTGAAAAGGATCTTGTAGGATGTGCAAATTGACTAGTACGACAGGGATTTACACCACATTTATAAAACCCACAAAATTTTAACCAAGAAGGTGTACTGTCACTAGATTTGATAAGATTGGGGGATAGTAAAGTCCCTAACGTTTTGGGCTTTTTTGAAACAATCCTGTAGCCTTGAGATAGGATAGATTCTAGGGTTGGATCTTCTTCCAAAATTGGAAGATATTTCGATATGATCTTTTTAATGTGATGAAATTGATGGCTATGATCTAAGGCTAAAGTCAAAGACTTCCTCTCATTTTGTCTTATAATAGTCGTTGTAGATAAGAGATCCTCCGGGCTCTTTTCTCCACAATGACATCTGCTCTATTCAATAGCCATTCTGGATAACCCCTAGATTTGAGTCTACTATGTATTTGTTCAGACTCTTTCCTGAAATCCTGAGCTGAAGAACAGTTCCGTTTTGCCCTAATTGTCTCTCCTATAGGGATGGATTTTAGAGTATCTCTTGAGTGAAAGCTACGATGATGGAGAATGGTATTGCCAGATGTTGGCTTACGATATGTTTTTGTATTTACAGTTTCGCACTCTCTGCCAGTCAATGTCAGGTCCAAAAAATTAATGGTAGTAGAATTCGTACAAAAGGTAAATGAAAGATTGAGAGGATTGTTATTGAGATAGTCCATAAAGTCCGGTATATGGCAGACACATCGGCGCCCCAAACCAAGAGGAGATCGTCGATGTATGTGTGAGAAACCAGAAAAAATAAGGACACATGATGGAAGAATACTACAGATAAGCAGAAAATATTCACCATTATACTGTATTAAAACTACTTAAAAGCGCTGTTATATCGCATTTTATCATCTTGCTCTTCACTGGACTAGTGGGCGAAGCTGCAGTTGCTAGGCGCACTGTGTGAATACTACATTTCCCACAAAGCCACTTCCTCCCAGCTGAGCTAGAGAGCCCCGTCTCCTGCTCTTCACATTGTGGCTGTACATGGTTTGTGTACAGCCATCACTGGCTGTACAGAAACATGCTTGTGTGAGGCAGTCACATGTACAGATGTTATGTAACACAGTGTATTATCCTCATCTAATAAAATATAATTATTTCTATATCATTATATAGAAACTGGTCTATTACATTACATATTACATATTATTTGTGAACCCCAATCACATCTTACTCTGAAGAATGTGTTCCAACATATAGCACAATGGAACCATGGGAGACTCCACAACAAACATGGTCTCTCTTGGGCCTTATTTGCTCTGTCCTGTCGGTGTAAGCCATGTCCAGCACATAAAGCATATCCGTGTGATATTTATTTCAAGATGACGTATGGATGAAAAATGATGCAATGATGGGAACAGGGCCTAGCTAATAAACATCTATATAAATACACATCTCCAAAGCGACGTTTTGGCTTCAGTTGAGCTTTTCTAGAGAGCTATGATTACCTCATGAGGAATTTAACAGCAATAAATCACTGCAAATAATAATCCCTGTTAAAACTTAACTTTTACTTATCTTTTTTTTAAAAATATTAATATCTAAACCCCTATACATTACCACTACATACCTAGATGATACAGCATACTGTGCACTATCTGCCAGTGGAGTAATCGCCCTGATAAAGAGCGGCTCCGCTTTAATGACAGACAATGTCACTACATGCGTGTATAAAACACCTTTAAATCCCAGCTATCCCGACGCGTTTCCCCCATACAATTCTAGGGTTCATCAGGGATTCTAAATTTCTCTCACTGTGGAAAAAGAATACGCTATATACAACGCATATATCACAACACATGTACTTCAAAATTAGATGAATAAACTGATACTTAGCTCAAGTGCTGCCAGGTATAATGACGATAAATTCCCGCAGCACCTCTAGTACGCTGGCACCCAAGATAAGAGGGTATCCCTCTTATCTTGGGTGCCAGCGTACTAGAGGTGCTGCGGGAATTTATCGTCATATACCTGCAGCACTTGAGCTAAGTATCAGTTTATTCATCTAATTTTGAAGTACATGTGTTTGTGATATATGCGTGTATATATGCGTATTCTTTTTCCACAGTGAGAGAAATTTTGAATCCCCTGATGAACCCTAGAATTGTATGGGGGAAACGCGTCGGGATAGCTGGGATTAAAGGTGTTTATACACGCATGTAGTGACATTGTCTGTCATTAAAGCGGAGCCGCTCTTTATCAGGGCGATTACTCCACTGGCAGATAGTGCACAGTATGCTGTATCATCTAGGTATGTAGTGGTAATGTATAGGGGTGTAGATATTAATATTTTTAAAAAAAAAGATAAGTAAAAGTTAAGTTTTAACAGGGATTATTATTTGCAGTGATATATTGGTATAAATCCTCTGTTCATATAGAATTTGTAGTATTTCTTGAATTTAACAGCAACCAAGGCTCTACGATTATACCAAAAGCTAAAAGGATATTTCTAATATGATTTAAGAGAGTAGAGAGGAGATAAATGGGAGAGTGCTGAAGTACCGTATATACTCGAGTATAAGCCGACTCGAATATAAGCAGAGGCACCTACCTTTGCCTCTAAAAACTGTGAAAACTTATTGACTCGAGTATAAGCCTAGGGTGGAAAATGCAGCGGCTACTGGTAAGTTTCAAAAGTAAAAATAGATACCAATAAAATTACATAGGCAGGTATATATCCCCCATAGGCAGGTATAGGCAGTTTAATGTCCCCATAGGTAGATATAGGCAAGTATATGTCCCCAATAGCAGGTATAGACTATTATAAGCAGGTAATTATTCCCCTAAGGCAGTCATAGGCAGGTAATTGTCCCCCCAAGGCAGGCATTGGCAGGTAATTGTCCCCCAAGGCAGTCATAGGCAGGTAATTGTCCCACAAGGCAGGCATAGGCAGGTAATTTTCCCCCAAGGCAGGCATAGGCAGGTAATTGTCTCCCAAGGCAGGTATAGGCAGGTAATTGTCCCCCGAAGGCAGGTATAGGCAGGTAATTGTCCCCCCAAGGCAGGCATAGGCAGGTAATTGTCCCCCCAAGGCAGGCATAGGCAGGTAATTGTCCCCCAAGGCAGGTATAGGCAGGTAATTGTCCCCCAAGGCAGGCATAGGCAGGTAATTGTCCCCCAAGGCAGGCATAGGCAGGTAATTGTCCCCCAAGGCAGGCATAGGCAGGTAATTGTCCCCCAAGGCAGGTATAGGCAGGTAATTGTCCCCCCAAGGCAGGCATAGGCAGGTAATTGTCCACCCATGGCAAGCATAGGCAGGTAATTGTCCCCCAAGGCAGGCATAGGCAGGTAATTGTCCCCCCAAGGCAGGTATAGGCAGGTAATTATCCCCCCCCCAAGGCAGGTATAGGCAGGTAATTGTCCCCCAAGGCAGGTATAGGCAGTTAATTGTCCCCCAAGGCAGGTATAGGCAGGTAATTGTCCCCCAAGGCAGGTATAGGCAGGCATAGGCAGGTAATTGTCCCCCCAAGGCAGGCATAGGCAAAAATAAATGCACGTACTTACCTCAATCCCCTCTCTGTCTTCCTGCCGCTCTGTCTTCTTGCCGGCACAGAGCGGGTTATGTCATCAGGCCGCGCATGCAGCGTGATGACACTCACGCTGCCTGTGCCGGATACTCTAGACAGCCGTGAGTCCACTGCGGAGCAGGGAGTGCTCGCTCTCTGCTCCGCAGTGTTATCTTCCCCTGTATGACCTCCCTGAGGAGTGCATACAGGGGAAGAGATTGCAGACAGCGCACGGGCCACTGCAGCGCCCGGACGCTGTCAGCTGACTCGGCCTTCAGTTATATGCGCTCCCTGAGGAGTTGCGCTTAACTGAAGTGTCCCTGCTGGCATCCGGGCCATCACAGCGCCCGAGCGCTGACAGTGACTTGAGTATAAGCCAAGGAGGGATTTTTCAGCACATTTATTGTGCTGAAAAACTCGGCTTATACTCGAGCATGTACGGTATTTACAGGGAGGAATACAGGTATTTACTATAACAGACATACAGTATTAGCGGATATGATGCTGTGTATGATTTGCAGATACTCTCTTTCATTTCCTTTGTCATGAAATCCAGGACAACTGTAAAGTTTTCTGCCTAAACAACTTTGGCCATTTTCTTTAAAAAAAATAAATTCCCCCCCCCCCCTCTGTACCAGAAAAAAAGAAACTGTGAGTTTTCTTCTGCCTCAATGGACTTTTTGTCATCACTCTGCTTTTTAATTTAGGCTCAGCTCAGAAACACTCCCCTGTAGTGTGCATAGTGGCATAGTAAATTTGCTAAATAGACCTTTTCATCTGGTCAGAAGACTTGCATTGGTTGATTGGCTTTAATGTGCATTAGGACCTCCAAAATCCAGCAGCAGCCAGAAAAAATTCTGCCTACTATTCTTTATTTAGTAGTGGTGCCAGGGTTAACTGTTATGAGATGCTGCCCTGACATCACTTAGTGAAGGGATGATGCCACATCCCCTAGAGCAGGCACACAGCTTTCTCATGATCAAAAAACTGATTTCTGTGGGGAATGTGATGTCACCCACATTTCTGGGATGCTCAATAGGCTATCCAGTGTACAGGAAAGCTGGGTGATGCCACATTTCCCACAGCAATCAGAATTACAATGATGGGATAGCTATGTACCTGCTGTGGGGGATGTACAGCATATACATAGAAATACATTAACCAAATTATATATATTTGTATGGATGAGAAAAGAATGTTTATTTTACCATGTTACAAACTAATAAGTGCACTGTACTATGCTGCAGGCAACCAGGAAATTAACTGAAGCAGAGATGCAAGGGGCATGAGGTGTATCTGTCTGAGAATGATGATGTAAAGCTAAGTCTACACAGCATATGTTAAAATAGCGTCCAAAACCCAACAGAATTTTAACATTGCTGGACCGTGGTTTATGGCACAGATTTGCATTAAAACCGCAGTTTTCAGATTTGCCGTTGGCCCCGTACATTCAATGTACGGGGCCGATGGCGAAACCATGGCGGTTTATCTAACATGTTTTAAAATCCGTAGACTACAGCACAGTTTTTTTTATTGTTGTCTATGCAGCACAGGGTACTGTCGGATTTTCGGCAGATTCTAAATAATGAATGATGGGATAGCTGTGTACCTTACCAGCTGTGGGGGATGCACAGTACATACCTAGAAATATATATATATATGTACATGCATTACATATGTTATAGGATGAGGAAAGAATGTTTTTTTACCATGTTACACTGTACTAAACACAGCCTGCTGCAGGCAACTGGTAAGTGAACTGGAGCTGAGATGCAGGGGCAGGAGGTGTACCTGTCTGAGAATGATGATGCAAGGTTGTACAGGGCAAGTCTGAACAGTTCTAGGAGGATTAGGCAGTGGGTGCAGGAAAGTTCTAGATTGTAACAGCAATGTATTCTGGGATTTGTAGGAAAGAGCTGCTGGAGAACTACTGATCCTCCCACAAGCAGGAAATTTCACTGATCTTTTGATAGATGAATAAAGAGGCAAAAGAAAAGAAACACATGAATTTATTGGAATATCTTTACTTTTCAATAATAATGCTATTTATAGTTTTCCATGAATCACTAAAGTCCAGGATAATCCCTTTAAGGGCTTGTTCACACAGAGTTTACACTCCGTGTTACAAGCGCTTTACGGATCCTTCTTGGGGTCCGCTTTGTCGGTTCCCAAGATGGATCTAACAATTAGCAGTGAGATTATCACTGCTGTCTATGCTGAACACGGAGCGGCGCTCACATGAGAGAATGCAGCTGTGTGTTTCAATAGTGCAGCTCTGGTCCGTATTGAAAAGAATTGCATGTAAATTCTTTTCAAGACGGAGCGCAGCTGCACTATTGAAACTCGCAGTTGCGTTCTCTCATGTGAACGCTGCTGCATGTTCAGCACAGCGAGCAGTGATAATCTCAATGCTAATTGTTACATCCGTCTTGGGGACCAACAGAGCAGACCCCAAGATGGATCCCAAAGCGCTTGTAACACGGTGTGTAAACTCCGTGTGAACAAGCCCTAAGTTGGTTTTACAACTTACTTACTTTTTCACATGTGTCTTTTCTTAAATTTTGGCTTCATTTTTGTTTAACAAAAATGATATAGTGATATCTGTTTGTTGTTGTTTATTTCACCCCTTACTGACATGGATGTTCTAGTACATCTTGTACGGTAAAGGGCTATGTACCCGGATCGTGGTGCAATCCTGCTACATAGGCTTATTGCAGCTGAAACCCACCAGTAACAGCACGAAATGCAGCCAGCTCCATTCTGTACTATGTAACCTCTTAGACGCAGTGGCGTCTAAGTGAATTAGAAATGGTGCCACACACCATTTCTCACTTCGATCAGGACCCCAGCAGTGAGATCACAGGGTCCTGATCGGTTTACATGGCAGCTGGAAGCCTTGTGAAGCCATGGTTTCTGTTTTACTGCTTTCTGACCCAAGCAGAAAGTAGTTAACCCGCCATCTTTGTACCACCTATCGCATTTTTTATTCAATTCAAAAGGCTGTATTAACGATCAAGCCCCGCAGTGGTCAAGCACCCTAGAAGCACTCAATGTTAAATAAAAATAAAAAAAATCTATATATATATACAGTATATATATATATATATATATATATATATATATTATAATATATATTTATTTATTTATTTTTTTATTTTTTATTTTTTTAAGTATAAAAAAAAGTTTGCCATTTTACAAATAAAAAGCATAAAATAATAAAAAAGTTGCACATTATCGGTATCGCTGCATTCATAAAAGTCCTATCTATAAAACATAACTTCATTTATCCCAAATGCTGAACACTGTAGAAGAAAAAAATTCCACTCAAGTCCATAGCGCCATGTCAAAAATTAGAAAAATAGAAAATGGATTTTTTTTTACGGTACCAAAACTTAATGAAAACCCTACATGTTTGGTGTTGCCGGATTCAACCTTTAGAATATCAGATAACACATCATTTTTACCGAAGAATGAACGCTGTAAAACAAAACTCCCTCAAGCATGGCACAAGTATGCTTTTTCACATTTTGCCCCACTTACAAATTTTTTGTGGTTTTCTCAGTACATTCTATAGTACGATGAATTAAACCATCGGAAAATACATCTCATATGTCTAAATAGATGGAAAAATAAAAAAGTTATGGCTCTGGGAAGGTGGGGAAGGAAAATCAAACGTAACAAACAAAATAGGCTGTGACGGGAAGGGGTGAAGGATGCACTTATCTAATTTTATGACTTTTATTAATGCATTGAAATATTGAAACCCAGATTTATTATTTTTGTTAAAGCTTCTAAAATATTGTTTGTAGAAATAATATTTCATATGAAATTACCTTATTGGCCACATGGTGGAGGTATTGCAAAAAAAAAAAAGCAGCTGTTCACTATAGCAAAATCTATTCAGACCCTCTTACACTTTGTACCTTGACATTTTATTAGTATAATGCATTTAATTAAAAGAGGTTATACAAGATCTATAGTTATCCTAATTCATTAATCTGGTTTATTGTTATAAGTAAGGACAACCACTCTTAACTGATGTGTGTATGTCGGTATCTATTTACAAGCACATTCTGCTAATAACTTGATGGTTTATCTCCCAGCAGGAAAATGGAACAGTGCTTGCAATAATAGTGCACTGAATTACTATTTATGACTATGACTATAATAAGAGGGACCAATTATAGATATGAATGTGATTGTGTAATATACCATTTTTTCTATGGACTGCTTTATGAATTTTAGTCTATTTTATAGTCATAGCTCATTATAGACAAGTAAGCTCTGAAGAACACTACAGCATAATAACTATTGTCAGGAACTTGGAAGTGGAAGAGGGAGCATGCCCATGTAGAGTAAAGGATGTTTCCAGCATGCAGCATATAATTGTCAGTTGTGGCATTTTTAAACGGGTTTTCTCAGTACAGGCCTTCACAGGCATCTTGAGCTTTCTCTTATACAGCTTCAAATCCAGGGGCGGGTTTCCTCCCAGTAGGCATGTCTTCCCTCACTGTGTCTTCCCTGATCCTTCCTGAGTCAACATCATCATTCTGTGTGAGCAGTGGGAGAGAGATGATGTCACAACTCCGCAGACCTCCTGCAATGGTCAGTTCTCATGCCTGGAGAGCTGTCACCTCTCTCCACAAGCTCCTTGTAACCAGAACACCTGTGTTGGTGTAATACACCCAGCTTGAAATGAGGAAACAAATTTGAGAAATGTACTCTGCTTCCCCCTCTGATATCAGGTAGGAGGTAGGGGGGAGAAGAGTGTATAAGGCTGTGTTAAATGTGTGGGGGAAGTGTATAAGGCTCTTTTAAGTTGGGGGGGAGAGTGACTCTAACAGCCAGAGACTCAGTAATTGCCCAGATCCTTCACACAGAGTTATCACTGGGAGAGGAGCATAGATAGCTCAGTCAACCTTTATTAGACAGCTCAATGAGAGTGAAAGACATTGAGAACATAGACACAGCCAGCACAGAAAGCCAGTTTCATTTTCACACAGGGAAGAGAGTGCAGAACAGTCAATCACAGCAAAGGGGGCATGTCCCACACAGGAGGCATGTCCCAACCAGGGCTGAACTAAATATCAGGTAGCCAATCACAGAAAGGGGGCATGATCTGACCCCAGGCTTCAGATTTAGCTCTAGACACACATATTAGCTAACATCTGCTATACTAAATGATTTAGGTAATACAAACCAATTGCAAAAGTGCTTATTTTTACTGTACCCATCATTACAGATATGATGTTTGTAGCAAAAAAAACCCTTTAAATACATATAAATATAATATCAGCTATAACATTAAAACCACTGACAAGTAAATAAGACTGATTATCTTGTGGCAATGGCACCTGGCAGCAAGTGAGGTCAATTCAAAAACGTATCTGCTGAAAGAAAAAAAAATGGGCAAGCATTAGGATCTGAGTAACTTTGACAAGGGCCAAACTTGAAGGCTAGAACAAATTGGTCTGAGTTTCTCCACAATAGCAAGTCTGGTTGGGTGTTCCTGGTATGCTGTAGTTAGTACCAAGGTGGTCCAAGGAAGGATAATTAAGGGACAGGGTTATGAGCACTCAAAGCTGATCTGGGAAGCAATGGCTGGTCCATTGCTATAGAAGAGCTACTGTAGCACAAATTGCTGAAAAATTTCATGCAGGCTACACAGGATATAGGGCTACATAGCTGCAGGCTGGTTACAGCACGTATACTGACCCCTCTACAACTTACTGTTTGAATTCACTTTTTCAACTTTTTACATGCACTTAATCCATCTTTTTCTATATTTATTTATTGATTTATTTATTAGTTGCAGCATTCCTGTAATGTTTTTGCTGTTACTAAATGTGTACTCCCTTCAAATTGATTAAAGTGGTTGTCTCACGATGTTGTTTCATAGAGCCACTGCCAGCTTCAGAAGCACACTTTCTGGTCAGGCTGTTGGTGGTTCTATAGCAGTGATTGGCATATGAGCTCTGCTATAAGACTGGAGACTCAGTAGGGGTGACCCATCAAGTTAGGAGCAGCTTGAAGCAATGAGAGATACAAGTAGAGAAGTACCATCTTTTTTTCTTCCGTAAGAGAAGGTGAATATGGAGGGATAATCTGGTGCTTAATGTTGCATTTACAGAAATTTAGTGGAATGAAGAAGTGGTATACAATAGTAGACATTAGTAAATGTATTAATTGTTTAAAAGTAACCACTATATACTACATAAGAACAATTAGGCATACGACTATAAAATTTGTGGGCAACGCATTTCGCCAGCTTCTTGTGGCTGGCTTCCTCAGGCTGTGACACAGAGAGAGCAGTCATGTGCAGTGTACTCAGACAAGCAATGCTGAAACCTGAAGTGTAGCACAGTGACATGTCTCCTATGAGAACAGGGCAGCAGGAGAATCCATCTCTGCTTAGAGCGGACTGCATTCTTAACAGCACACTCCTCCTCTACCCCGCAATATACTGTAACAATTTACGCTACTTACTGGTCATGACAGTTACACCATGATCCTTAGTAAATGTAACTACTTTGCATCTTCACATACAATCCACAAAACTTGTTGCAAATTAAAATATAGTATATTCATGTTGAACGTCATAAGGAGGTAATGGCCAAAAATGATTGTTCTAATGTATGGATTTAAGGTCCTTCAGTGATATGTAATCTATTGAGCAACACACATCTTTATTTTAAGGTGCGTGAGACCTGATTATGCTAAGAAAGTTTCATCGCTAACTTTGATCAGCGTTTTGTATTTCTTATTTGTTTCTGAACATTGTGCAAATCTGATACGGTTTTTCTTGTGTTCTAGTATATATGAAAAAATGTTGGTACTTATGGTATATTTGTCTATATAATGTGTTGACTTATTCATGTAATATGGAAGTACCTAATAAAACATATAAAAATAAAAAGATAGTGTATTCTTTATATTATAGCATCTATATTATTCACATTTTGAAATAAATTGTATTTGTATCACGTTAACTGACAATACGACTTTTAGGGTATGTTCACACGGCGGGTTGGGTCCGTGTGAACATATGTTCTTAGATGCGTGTTTGGGTCCATCTAGACTACTCAAACTCGTTTTCACCAGTGGCCACATCAGCCTCACGACCTACCTTAAAGGGCCTTAAAGGGCCGACATAATTTTAGAACTGTGTAAATGGAACTTCTCCTTAACTGTTACATTTGTACAGTATTGCTATTACAATTAGCCTTTTGCGGGGAACCAGGAAGAATATATTGCCCCCCCCATAGGTAGATAGGTACATATGACCCTTGTAGGTAGATAAGTGGGTATAAAGCCTCCCAGTAGCCAGGTAGATGCCCCATAGCAACCCAGTAGCCATGTAGATACCCCATATAGGCTCCCAGTAGCCATGTAGATACCCCATATAGCCTCCCCCAGTAGTCAGGTAAATGCCCCATTTAGCCCTCCCCCAGTAGCCTGGTAGATGCCCCATATAGCCCTCCCCCAGTAGCCAGGTAGATGCCCCCTGCAGCTATTGATAATAAAATAAAGAAAAGCTACTCACCTTCTCACGGTCCGTACAGCACGGCCCAGTCCTGGAGCTTGTGTACGGTGTAAGCAGTGTGACACCATCACGCCGCTTACACGGTCACGCAGCTCCCAGGGATCTCCTGGGTCGGCAGAGGCTACCGACCGAGGAGACCTAGCGTCGCAGGGGGCATGAGGAAAGCGGTGTGTCATGCCCTCTGCGACGCCGTATGTATGTACAGCGCTCACCGAGCACAGTACATACAAAGGGAGAAGGTAGGAGGGAAACAATCCCTCCTGCCTTCTCCCTGTACCAGCAGTGGCACCGAGTGTGCAGCTGCTGACTGACTCAGAGAGATCACGCGGGCCGGAACACACAAGGCCGTGGGCTGGATTTGGCCTGCGGGCCTTGTGTTTGACACCCGTGATCTAGACAGACCCCAAACACGCATCTAACAATGAGCAGTGTGATTTTACACTGCTCACAATGTAAAACACGCATCAGCATTCAGACGAGTGATCCGTTATAAGAATTGACTTGCAAGAATTCTTGATCTGAAAGATCCTGCTGCATCCAACACACATATTCGAACATGCAGCTGCGTGTTGGATACGTGTTGTATCCATTTTGGATCCGATCGGTGCTGCATTTTTGGATCCGATTTTGGATCCATTTTGGATCCGAAAATCGCATCCAAAAATGCCGTGTGAACAAGCCCTTATAAGTTCGGGAATGCTGCCAAAAACCATGCTTCAAATACCTGTGGAATTTAGACTACTGATATAGCCTGAGGGAGCCTGTCACGAGAAACTGGCGAAACGGGTTGCCCACATATTTAAAAGACTATCTCATGTCTAATTGTTCTTATGTAGTATATAGTGGTTACTTTTAAACTGTTCCTACAATAGTAAACCACTTTCCATTTCTGGAAATGTAACATTAAAAGGGATCTCTGAGAAAAGAAGAGAAATAAATACATAAACTACACGTCATAAAGACATAGGGCAACATGTATGAACGGGCTTTACGCCTGTTTTCTGGCGTACACTGCGCCTCCCAGCCTGAATCCCGCTGTTGGACGCAGCGTTCGCCACTTTCGGCTGCGGTCCGCATGAAGGGGCGAGCGGTGGTGCGCGGTGTAGGCGTTCCGGGGCGGGACGCGGCGCGCTCGTATAGTCCGAGGCATGTACCATCGCGGCTCGCCAAATCGCGGCGCTCGGCAGCTCCGACAGGCAGACCTGTTTTTTTTTGGTCTAAATCCTCCAGCGGCGGCGAAGTGAAGCAGGATCCGAACATGCGAGGTAGCGGATCGAAGATCGCGACAGAAGTCTCAGCGCTCCGCTCCGACAAGCGGAGCTGGTCGAACTGCTCCGGCGGAGGCGAAGTGAAGCAAGAACGGAACCTGCGAGGAAGCAGATCGAAGATCGCGACAGAAATCTGGGCGCTCCGCTCCGTGCAGCAGGAGTATGAATAGGAAAAAAATCGCCTTTATAAAGGCGGAAAACAGTGTCAGAAGAGAGCTGCACGTAAAAAATACACATAATAAAAAAAAACATCACTTTTCCAAACTCTAGAACGGCGCAATATCAACAAATATGATATTGCAAATTGCCGGAAAGACAGTAATTCAAAATCTGAAAACCTATTCTCATTGGTCGGCAGAAACCGGCCAATCAGAATCGGAGCGACAGTGAACCATTAAAAGCTATGGGGAAGAATTGACCAATCAAAATCCCAGGAGGGAAAATTCAAAATACAGTAAATTGCTGAAAAGAGCTGATTGGCTGAGCTAGCGGGGTCTCGGCTAGCTCAGCCAATCAGAATAGGAGCGACAAAGTCCCATTCTAGCCTATGGAGAAGTGTAGACTAGTGTTGAGCGATTGCGTTGGCTATCGAGATCGAGCGATAGTCGATAGTCGGCCGCTATCGATAAGGTTTTTCGATAGTGAGCATCGATTATGAGCGATTACCATTAAAGTCTATGGGAGAGCAACAACACCTTCATTATTACACCCAAACAAGGCTGGAGAAGCTGAAATTAACATCCACAACAGTCAAATGGATACGTGCTACATCTTAGGCAACACACTTAGGTTATAAAAGTCACAGAAAAAAAGTCACAGACCATTCACTATCCCTGTCTTGTACCACAGCCTGACCCTTAAACCTGCATCACCCACAAATTAAAAAGTGCCAGAAGGCAGTATGATTTGAACCATCATGTTACTTGAACTGGACATTGAATATCCCTGTCCTGGAACGCAGCATGAGCCCCAAACCTGCATGACCCCCAGATTTAAAAAAGTGCCGCAAAAAGGAGTCTTTCAACCACCATTTTAGTTGAACTGGACACTAACTATATCTGTCCTGTACCGCAGAATGACCATTAAACCTGTCTGACCCACAGTTTAAAAAAGTGCCAGAAAAAGGAGTCTTTCAACCACCATTTTAGTTGAACTGGACATATACTGTCCCTGTCCTGGGCCACAGTATGACCATTAAACCTGTCTGACCCCCAGATTACAAAGTGCCGGAAAAAGGAGTCTTTCAACCACCATTTTAGTTGAACTGGACATTGACTAGAACTGTCCTGTGCCACAGCATGACCCAGGGCCGGAGTTACAGTGGGTGCGGTGAGAGCCCAGGCTGGCGTCCGTCATCTATTAACACGCAGGTTAAAATGCCCTGATGACGCAGCAACAAAAACTGTCGTGCTGAAGCAGAGTGCGGAAGCGGAAGTGTGAGAACTCCAGCCTTCCTCAGTACACAGTCAAGACCTGGGTAGCGCTTGCCCCTCCGTATGAGTGCGGACCAATTGAGCTTCACTTGGAAATACTGGTGGTTAACGCTCCTGTTACACCCAGGTGCCCTTTATCTTGGCATTCTTTTTCTCATTTTACTCAACGTGCTGGAGGAAATGGTCTCTGTACTTTGTTCTCCTGTCCGTGCTCCTATACTCCATGTCCTCTGAATAACCTACAATCTGGTCCAGTTTTCTGTACCACCCTTGTACAATTCAGGGGAATTTTTTTTACCACTATTTTGTACATGCAAGTTTTTTAGTAGTTTAATTCTAGAAAACACATTTTTAAAATAGGATGGAATCCCACCAAAGTCTTTGTTTTCTCTTTTTTCATTGTATTAAAATGGGGTTTTCTCAATACAGGGATTGATAGCTATGTTAAAGACTTGCAAAAACAAGTCATTTTGCAATATGTGTCCCCTTATGTTTTTCGTATGATACACGGTATTTTTTTGCACCTTTCAATTCACCTGTGGTGAATATAGAATTGCTGTTTTAAGATTTACGTAATGCTCTGCGTCAATGAACAATGCTGGGTTTTGCAAAAGTCCAAAAAAACACGTAACTGTTATGTTTTGATATAATAAACGGTATTTTTTGCACCTTTCAATTCACCCTGTGGTGAATATAAAATTGCTGTTTTAAGATTTACATAGATGCTGCGTCAATGAACAATGCTGGGTGCGCAAAGTCAAAAAACACGCAACTGTTATGTTTTGGTATAATAACCGGTATTTTTTGCACCTTTCAATTCACCTGTGGTGAATATAGAATGCGTTTTAAGATTTACGTAGATGCTGCGTCAATGAACAATGTTGGGTGCGCAAAAGTAAAAAAACACGCAAAAGGTATGTTTTGGTATAATAAACGGTATTTTTTGCACCTTTCAATTCACCTGTGGTGAATATAGAATTGCTGTTTTAAGATTTTACGTAGATGCTGCGTCAATGAACAATGCTGGTGCGCAAAAGTAAAAAAAACACGTAACTTTTATGTTTTGGAATAATAAACGATATTTTTTGCACCTTCAATTCACCTTTTGGTTTGAAATAGAATTGCTTTTTAAAAATTTTAAACAATGCTGCGAAATGAACAATGCTGGGTGCGCAAAAGAAAAAAAAACACGAAAACGGGTTATGTTTTGGATAAAAAAGGTATTTTTTGCACCTTTCAATTCCCCTGTGGGGGAATATAGAATTGCTGTTTTAAGTTTTAGTAGATGCTGCGTAAATAACAATCGGGGTGCGCAAAAGCCAAAAAATACGAAATTTATTAATGTTTTGGAAAAATAAACTAAATTTTTTTGGGCACCTTTCAATTCACCTGGGGTGAATATAGAATTGCTTTTTTAAAGTTTTTAAGTGGGTTTCCGGGCGTAAATTTAACCCCTTTGCGGGGGCCCCCAAAAAAAGTAAAAAAACACGTAACTGTTTTTTTTTGGGTATAATAAACAAAAATTTTTTTCCCACCTTTCAATTAAAACCCTGGGGGTTAAAAAATATAAATTGCTTTTTTTTAAAAGATTTACGTAGAGGCGCGTCAATAAAACAATGCGGGGTCGAAAAAAGGTCAAAAAACACAAAAACTGGGATGTTTTGGGTACGAAAAAAAAGGGGAATTTTTGCAACAAACAACCTTGCGACTAACAAAAATTGCTTTTATTGAAATTTTTTAAACTGCAAGGGGGGAATATATAAAACAGTCACGGGTGAAATTTGGGTTAAAATTGAAAATGAACACCTATCTAAAATTTAATACTGATAAAAAAAGGGGATTTTTTTTGGGCAGTTAACAATGAGACCCCCATTTAACTAAAAATTTAATGTGTTTTCCAATATAATTTAAAGGCTGCCCAATATCCAGGAAAAAATTTCAATAGCAAACTTTTAAAATAATAAAGATATTCCACTAAAATTTGTCAAAAACTAAGTCATGGTGAACTTTAACCCCAGTTTCTTTTTTAAAATAAAAGCTTGTCTGTTTTCCCTCCCCGGGGGGGGGCCCCCCCCCCACCGCTCCCACCGCCGTGAATTTACAGGGGTTGGGAATGCCGTTTAAAAATTCCCTAACCCAAACCAACAAAAATCTTCAAACCCCTAATCAAAAAAAAAATTTTGGAAGGATCAAAAGCTAATAGTAGAGGTTTCTCTGTGCAAAATTCCCCCAAACGCGAAAATTTGGCCACAGGCAGAGCCGGGGGCCCCTATCCCTATGAACCTGTAGACACTGAGGCGAAACGGGAAAAACCCTGTTCTATGAAAAAACGAGGCCCATGTGATTTTTCCACCCAAAACCAACCAAACACATCCCAGCTGACGTCCACACAAAAATCCACTCCCCCTGCTCTATTCTGAAATTTCTGATTTGCGGGCCCCGCCAAAATTACAGGAACCCGCCGAAAAAGGCGCGATTTTTAAAAGTAAAGGGCTCAATTTTAAACCTTTAAATTTAATGGGCATGATCGAAAATTTCGATCACCAAAAAAACCCTTTTGGCCGATTTCAACCCTTTGGGTCGAAAAAAAATGCCTCAAAAAAACTATGTGGGACCAATCAGAATCCGGGCGGGATAGTTAAAAAACAGTAAAAATGCTTAAAAGGCTGATTGGCTGAGCTAGCGGGGCCCCCTCGGCTGGCCCACCCAATCAAAAATAGGACGACAAAGTCCCTTTCCTGGGCAATGGGGAATTTTAGACCAATCAAAATCCCGAGCGACAAAGCCCCATTCAAAACCTATGGGGAAGTTTACACCAATCAGAATCCAGGGGGGGAAATGTTTTCAAAATACAGTAAAAATGCTTAAAAACCCTTTTGGGCCGAGCTAGCGGGGTCTCGGCGGGCTCACCCAAATCAAATAGGGAGCGACAAAGTCCCATTCTAGTCAAATGGAGAATGTAGACCAATCAGAATCCAGGGGGGGAAAAATTCAAAATACAGAAAAAAATGCTGAAAAGAGCTGTTTGGGGCTGAGCTATCGGGCCCCGGGCTAGCTCGGCCAATCAGAATAGGGCGAAAAAGCCCCATTCTGGGCAAATGGAAAATTTTAGCCCAAAACAGAAAAACGAGCCCCAAAAGCCCCTTTAAAAACCCTTTATGGGGAATTTTACCCCAAATCAGAATCCGGGGCGGGAAAAATTCAAAAAACAGAAAAAAAACTGAAAAGAGCTAATTGGCAGAGCTAGGGGGTCTCGGCTAGCTCAGCCAATCAGAATAGGACGACAAAGCCCCCAATTCTAAGCCAGGAAAGGGTAACCAATCAAAACCAAGGGCGGGTTTTTCCCCAAAAAAACGTAAAAATGCTGAAAAGAGCTGATTGGCGGGAGCAAAGCGGGTCTCGCTAGCTCACCCAAATCAGAATAGGACCGACAAAGCCCCCTTTCCCTGGCGGGGGAGAATTTTTTAACCCAAATTTTAGAATCCCAGCGACAAATTTCCCATTCTAGCCTATGGGGAATTTTTAAAACCAATCAAACCCAGGGGGGGGAAAATTAAAAAAATACAGTAAAAATGCTGAAAAAAAGCTGATTGGCTGACTAGGGGGGTCTCGGCTAGCTCACCCAAAACAGAGCGCGAGCTACTTCTCCCATTAAACTCTAAAAAGAGATGAGCCCCACCCCAAATCTCGTCGCTAAAGCGCCGCGGGGGCCTGAATTTTTAAATAAAACAAATTTTTTTTTAAAAAACAGTGAAAAAACATTCTCAGATAAAAAACCAAAACATTTCCCTTGGAAAAATAAAGCAGAAAAAAAACCCGAACAACCTTTCCCGTCCCGAGACCGGGCGCTAAAAAGGGGAATTGCCATAGAAAAAGAATTGCCGGGAAAGACATTTAATTAAAATTTGAAAAGCAATTCTCATTGGCCCCATAAACCACCCCAATTTCAAAAATGGGGAGCGCCCAATGTCCCATTATACCCTTTAATGGAGGAGAATTGACCTCAGAAAAGGAGGACAGGGGCCCATTCAAAACCCTTTGGAAAAAAAGGGCCCAAAATCTTATTCAAAGGGGGACAGTTAAAAATACAGAAAAAAGGGGCAGAAAAAGATGATTGGTTTTGGGCAGCGGGGGGGCGTCCAGTTTAAACCCAAAATCAGAGCGTGAGCTCTTTTTTCAAAATTCTTTTTGGGGGGAAACAAATTTTAAAAAAGAGGCGCCGTAATTTGGACCAATGGGAGAGGGGAGCGCCCGCCCCCTAGGGGTTTTCAAAATGCAATCGGTAAAAAAAACCTGAAACAGGGCTGAAATAAAATTTATAACACAAACAGAATTGTCCCTAGGGGGTGTTTTAAAAAAGGGAAAACTAATAGGGTGGCTAACGAAATAAAGTTTTGAAAAAAGAAAATCACGCTTATTTCTTTAATTTTTTGCTGCAACCCATTTCTTTTGATTTTTTGGCAACCCAAAAAAAAAGAAATAAACATGATTTTATGGTCTTTTTTTTTTTTTTTCCCCGTTAGCCACATATTTTTATTTCCCTTTTTTATACACATCGGCACTACTTCTGTAGTGTTTAAATTTGATTCCACCATGTTTCCTTTTAAACCAGATTGCCCTTAGAAAACCCCATAGGAGGGGTCGCTCCTCACCCATTGGTCCAAATTACGGCACCCCTTTTAAAATTTTTGAAATCCCCATATAACTCTAAGAGAAAGCGCTCGCGCTCTGAAAGGGTAAAGCTGGACGAGCCCCCGCTGCTTCAACCAAACAGCTCGTTTCTGCCCCTTTTTTCCCTTTTTTTTGGGAAATTTTCCCCCCTTTGGGAAAATGATTGGTCCATTTTTCCCATAAGGGTAAATAGGCCACTGTCCGCTCCTATTCTAAATTTTGGGCAATTTCCCCCTCCAAAAGGATAAAATTGGGGCATTTTCGCTCCTATTCTTTTTGGGCCCGGTTTATTTGGGGAACCCAAAAAGGGAAAACTTTACAATTTTTAATTACCGTCTTTCCCCCGGGAATTCTCTCTATGGGGAATTCCCTATGTTTGGCTGGTCCTCGGGGACGAAGCGTTGTTCGGGTTTTTAAAATGCTTTAATTTTTCAAGAAGTGTTCTGGGGCTTTATCTAAATGTTTTTTCCCGTATAAAAAAAAATTTGTTGAAATTTAAAACTTCATGCCGCGGCACTGAGCGCCCAGATTTAGTGCCTCATCTCCCAAAAGAGTATAATGGGAGATGTAGCTCCGGGGTTTTGATTGGCCCGAGCTTTGCCAGACCCCCCTAGCTCAGCCAATCAGCTCTTTTTAAACATTTTTACTGTATTTTTAATTATCCCCCCTGGGTTTTGAATTTGGGGTAAACCTTTCCCCCTAGGCGAATGGGACTTTTTTTCCCCTCCCTAAATTTTGATTTTGGGCTAAACTTCTCCCCCTAAGGCTAAGGGAATGGGACTTTGTCCCCTCCTATTCCTTTTATTGGCCCAGCTAGGCGGCCCCGCTGCTCAGCCCAAACACTCTTTGGGAGCCTTTTTTAAATGTATTTTGAACTGTCCCGCCCTGGATTCTGATTGGTTTTAAAAAATCCCCATAGGGGAAATGGGCTTTGTCGCTCCTAATTTTGATTAAGGTCTAAAAAAATTTTTCCTAGGCTAGAAAGGGGTTTGTCGCTCCTTTTCGATTGGCCCCTTTTTTTGCCGACCAAGAGAATAGGTTTCAGGGGTTTGAAAAACTGGGATTTTCCCGGCAATTTTCCAATATCATAAAATTTTTGATATTGTGCCGTTCTCCGGGGGTTTGGGAAAGTGAAATTTTTTTTTAAAAAAGTGATTTTTGTACATTCAGCTCCTTTCCGACACTGTTTTCCGCCTTTATTTAAAGGGGATTTTTTCGGGAAAACACACCCCTGGGTGCACGGATCGGAGCCCGAACTTTCTGTTTCCCATCTTCTATTTTTCTTTCCCCGCATGTTCCGATCCGCTTCACTTCGCCTTGCCGGAGCATTTAGACCCAAAAAATGTTTGAAAAGCCCTTTAAAGGCGATTTTTTGCTTCATAAAAGCACCGACATCTGGAATGATTTTCCACCGCTCCAGCCTGCCCCCGCACAGAACAGAAATTTTCGCCAGTTTCCCCCATGGCGCCTTTAAAACCCAAAACGCAACCCCACACACTGGCGAGGCGCGGGGGACTTTTAACCCCCCTTATGAGGGGGTAAATTCCTTCCCGGAACGGTGAAGAATAGGCCCCAAGCGCCCGCACAGCCCCCCATGTCCCCGGGCCCTTTTTGCCTCAAAACGCTTTTGGGGAGGCCGGCGGAAAATTTACAAAATATTATGAGCGCCGCCCGGGCCCCACATTTAAATTTTTGGCCCAGAAATTTCCCCCGGGAAAAATGGGGGAAAAACGGGGCCTCGAAACCCCGGGGGGATTCATACTTTGGCCCATAATGCCCGAATATCTTTAACCCCCCTTTCCCGACGGAAAAGGTCATAATAAATTTGGTTCCATTTTTTTTCCCCCCTTGCCCTTTTGAAAGGGCCAAAAAACTTTTTTTTTTTTTTCGACCACATAACATATGAAGGGGTTTTTAAATTTTGGGACAAGATGGGAAATTTTCAAATTTTTTATTTAAATTACCATTTTTGGGGAAAAACGGGAAAAAGGCAAAAAAAAAATTTTAAGTGGAGCAAAATGTGAAAAAAAAAAAATACTTTGCCCACATGTTTTGCAGGGGCTTTTTTTTACACCGTTTTTTTCTTCGATAAAAATGATGTGTTTTTTCTTTAATTCCCATAGGTTTTAAATTCATTCCCGGGAATACCAAACAGTAAAGGTTTTTTGTTATGTTTTTGGTACCCCTTTAAAAAAAAGGGCAAACATTTTTTATTTTTTGAAAATTTTCAAAACCCGGGGAGCCAATTTTGCGACCAATAACTTTTTTGTCTAACCAAAACTTTAGTGAGGGTGCATTTTTTTTATTACAGTTTTGGGGGGCATGCAATCACTTTTAATTTCCCTTTTTTTTAGAATGTTGAAAAGAAACCCAAAAAAAAGCAAATTTTGGGGTTTTTGAATTTTTTTTCTTCTACAGTGTTCAGCGTATGAAATAAATGATGTTACATTTTAATAGATCGAACTTTTTCGGACGCGACCATACCAAATATGTGTAACTTTTTTATTATTTTTTTTTTTGTAAAATGCCGAAAGGGGGTGATTTGAACTTTTAATACTTTTTAATTTTTTTACACTTTAATTTTTTTTTTTCATTTTTACCTTAACTTTGAGTCCCCCTAAGGCACATCACCACTATGGGGCGCGATCATTTCTACAGCCTAATGCATTGTAATGCATTAGGGTGTACCAAGATGGCGGTTTCCCCACTTCCTGCCTGGGAATTTCAAAACATGGCAGCGATGGAAGCCTTCACAAGGCTTCCCGCTGCCTTGTTAGCGGGACTCAGCGATCTCACTGCTGATGTCCCGATCGGAGTGAAGAACAGTGCGCGGCACCGTTTCTCATTCATGGGCCAGCGATCCCCCGCACTGTAACCGCCGGGTGTTAGCTGCAATTAGCCGCTTCAAAGCCGCTTACCAGCATCAGGACGTATGGATACGTCCTATGTCGGTAAGGAGTTAATTAGAAAAGACTGCACATTTGTTTAGGGGGTAATCATTATAGCAGAGGGAAATGACCGTCGGGCTATTTCCTGTGCAGAAACCTGTTCTGGAATGCAGAGTACAGCAGTAAGACAGGCTCTGTGAGTTACTTCCTGGTTAAGCTGTGGATATAGCATATAGAATCTATAGCGCAGCTGGTTGGAAGCAAGTTGTTGTGGGAACTGTAGTTTTCAAACCTCGCGCCTAGCAAATGTAGCTCCGCCCACTAGCCCAGTATGGAGAAAGATCACACATGGCAATGATATGCAATATAACAGCGTTTGTAAGTAGTTTAGACTCTGTACTGTGACATCTATTGCTTATCTTCAGTGTTCCACCATTATATGTTCTTATTTATTTTAGGGTTTCCAACACAACCCCTTTAAGCGCCATATTATCCCTCCATATCCACCTTCTCTCACCGAAGAAAGAAAGAAAGAAGATATTCCTTTATTCTAAAGACATTAAGGATTCCATTGGTCCAGGACATCCTGAAAGGAGGAGGAGACATTGACTGCTGTCTGTATACATCTGTGGATGTTATATATATATATATATATTCAAAGCTGCATAACGCGTACCACATAGTACAACACCATCAGGTGAGAGTCTTACCACCTTTCCTCAAGCACTTTTATAATCTACTTAGCAGTGTTGCACTAGGAGTGTGTCTTGACGTGTACTTGTTTTCGAATTTTATTACCATTTCTGCAATGAGAGATAAGAGGGAGCAGAGAAAGGTGGTTGATAACCAAGAGAAACCTGTGTACACTAGCAGGAGATTAATACTTTATCTCCTGAGCAAGGCAAAATCAAAACAGCAATGTATTTGGTAAACGTCTTTATTTACCTTTGCCTACATGTTAAAAGCTGATCATTGTGGTGAGAAAACCTCTTTAACTTCAACTCCTTCCCAAGTAGCCTATATGTTTTTTGTTGCTTAATTTTTTCCTCCCTGCCTTCTAATGGCCATAAATTTAATATTTTTCCACCTACATAGTCACTTGTTTTTTGCAGGACACGGTGCTATTAACTTTATCATATAAGTTACCAAGAAACACGCAAAAACTTATGTGTGGGACAGAATGTTATAAATGTGTAATATGTAAATGACATGTTAACTGTATCCTGAAAATCGGTACAATTCCGATTCTGATGATGAGCTGGGCTACTGCACTTGCTATTGGGAGCGGAGATAACTTAGTTTCCGGCAGTTTAACCACTTAGCTGCCGCGAATAGCAATCAAAGCAGTTACGGAGTATGACAGAGGGAAAAAGTTCCCTCTGTCCTCCATCGGAACCCCAACAACGAAATTGCAGGGTTGCGGTGGTTGCCACGGCAACCCGGGGGGTCAGACACTGACCTCCAGGTTGTCTATGATGTCATCCTTTCAGACTCTGCCCTGGGGTGGAGTCTAACAGGATGATTAACAGTTGGCATAATACACAGCAGCATAGGCATGCTGCAGTGTATTATACCTGAGTTATACCAGCAATCTAATGATAGCTGAGTATAGTCCCATAGTGGGACAAGTGAAAAAAATAAATATATAAAAAGTAAAAGTGTAAGAAAAAGAAAAAAGCAGTAAAACACACACACTACCCTTTACCCATTACAAATACCAATTACCCCCAAAAAGATCTAAAATAAAAAAGTGTACATACAGTTCCTTGAAAAAGTATTCTGCCACCTTGAATTTTTCAACCTTTTGCCACATTTCAGACTTGAAACATAAAGATATAAAATTAAATTTTTTTGGGTGAAGAATCAACAAACAAGTGGGACATAATTGTGAAGGGGAATGAAATTTATGGATTTTTTTAAACTTTTATAAAAAATAAAAAACTGAAAAATGTGGGCGTGCAAAATGATTAGTTCCCCTTAAGTTAATACTTTGTAGCGCCACCTTTTGCTGCGATTACAGCTGCAAGTCGCTTGAGGCATGTCTCTACCAGTTTTGCACATCGATAGACTGAAATTCTTGCCCATTCTTCCTTGGAAAACAGCTCGAGCTCAGTGAGATTGGATGGAGAGCGCTTGTGAACGCAGTTTTCAGCTCTTTCCACAGATTCTCCATTGGATTCAGGTCTGGACTTTGACTTAGCCCTTTAACACCTGGATACGTTTATTTGTGAACCTTCCATTGTAGATTTTGCTTTATGTTTGGGATCATTGTCTTGTTGGAAGATAAATCTCCGTCCCAGTCTCAGGTCTTTTGCAGACTCCAACAGGTTTGCTTCCAGAATGGTCCTGTATTGGCTCCATCCATCTTCCCATCAATTTTAACCATATTCCCTGTCCCTGCTGAAGAAAAGCCCAAAACATGATGCTGCCACCACCATGTTTTGACAGTGGGATGGTGTGTTCAGGGTGATGAGCTGTGTTGCTTTTACGCCAAACATATCGTTTTGCATTGTGATCAAAAAGTTTGATTTTGGTTTCATCTGACCAGAGCACCTTCTTCCACATGTTTGGTGTCTCCCAGGTGGCTTGTGGCAAACTTTAAACAAGACTTTTTATGGATATCTTTGAGATCTTCTTGCCACTCTTCCATAAAGGCCAGATTTGTGCAGTGTACGACTGATTGTTGTCCTATGGACAGACTCTCCCACCTCAGCTGTAGATCTCTGCAGTCATCCAGAGTGATCATGGGCCTCTTGGCTGCATCTCTGATCAGTCTTCATCCTTGTTTGAGATGAAAGTTTAGAGGGACAGCTGGGTCTTGGTAGATTTGTAGTGGTCTGATACTCCTTCCATTTCAATATGATCGCTTGCACAGTGCTCCTTGGGATGTTTAAAGTTTGGGAAAAACTTTTGTATCCAAATCCGGCTTTAAACTCTCCACAACAGTATCACGGGACCTGCCTGGTGTGTCCTTGGTCTTCACGATGCTCTCTGCACTTTAAACAGAACCCTGAGACTATCACAGAGCAGGTACATTTATATGGAGACTTGATTACACACAGGTGGATTATATTTCTCATCATCAGTCATTTAGGACAACATTGGATCATTCAGAGATCCTCACTGAACTTCTGGAGTTAGTTTGCTGCACTGAAAGTAAAGGGGACGAATAATTTGGCATGCCCCACTTTTGAGTATTTTATTTTTTACAAAAGTTTAAAATATCCAATAAATTTTGTTCCACTTCACAATTGTGTCCCACTTGTTTTTGATTCTTCACCAAAAAATTAAAATTTTATATCTTTATGTTTGAAGCCTGAAATGTGGCAGAAGATTGAAAAGTTCAAGGGGGCCGAATACTTTCGCAAGGCACTGTATTTCTTATAGCTGCATGCGTAATGACATAACCTATAAATCTTTCATGTTATTTTACCTATTTGGTGAATACCGTGACAAAAAAATGTCAGAATTGCAATTTTTGCTTATCCTGCTGCACATAAAATGGAATAAAGAGAGATCAAAAAGTCATATAAATGCCAAAGTGGTACCAATGAAAACATCAGTTTGTCCCACAAATAAAAAAGCCTTACACAACTCTGTAAATGGAAAAATAAAAAAGTTATGGCTATCAAAAAAGAGTGATACCTAAATATTGTTTTACATAATAAAAACATGTTTGTTTTTGTTTTAAACTGCTACAACATTAAAAAAACAATATAAATTAGGTATTGCCACAATTGTATCATCCAACAAAGTAAAACTAACATGTCCTGTGTACTGCACGGTGACCACTGTAAAAAATAAAAAACATTACCAGGATTGCTGTATTTCAATATCAATATTGAGTTGTATTTCCCTGTTATCATCTACCTTGTTCCTGTGAATAATGGATAAAAACTGAAAATCTGCAAGAATCTTCTTTGCTTTAATTTCTGTGAAACAACTAAAGGGTTAACAAACCTCATAAGTGTTGTTTTGAATACCTTGAGGGGTGTAGTTTCTTTGATGGAGTGATTTATGGGGGCTGCTAACATGGATTGGTCCTTAAAAAAAGTGTTACAAATTGTCTTGAAAATTTTAAAATTTGCTACAAAATTTAAGAGCCCTCTTATGTCCTAAAAAATAAGAGATTGTTTAAAAAATGATGCCAACATAAAGTAGACTTATATTGGATGTTTGTTATTTACTAATTTGTTGTGTATGACTATTTGTCTTTCACACAGAAATTTTAAACTTTGAAAATGGCAAATTTTTCCAAATTTTCTTATTTTTTAGATTTTTGACAAACAAACAAGGATTGTTTTGACAAAAAATTAATTGCTAACTTAAAGTACAATGTGTCACAAGAAAACAATCTCAAATTCACATGAATGGGCAAAACCATTAAAAGTTATTCATCGATAAATTGACAAATGTCAGATTTGAAAAAAAGGGCTTGGTCCTTAAGTCAAAAAAAGGCTTAGACCTTAAAATGTTAACATGTAGGCAAATAACATGTAGATAAAAACTCATAACAAATAAATTTGCAGAGTTAGAGCACTTCTTTTCTTCTGCTTGTTTACAGAGGGTTTCCTAGGCTATCAACCACCTCTCCCTGCTCTAACAGCCCAAGCCAGGATGGTGACATTACTTCCTGCTGTCTCTTATCAACAGTACAGTTGAAAAGGAAGTGGGGGCATGAATCTGGCTGTGAAACAACCTGTGAGAACACCCCTTTAAAATGGTTTGCTACGTCAATTTATGACTCTTGAAATAATACGCATTCTGTTATTTGTATTATACCTTCAAACACAAACTAGTTCTGATTCATTGCATAAATTGTTGTCTACCTGTACTTATTTTCTCCTGTTTATATGCTATTTCACTGTTGAATTTGCTTGATATTGTATCCTTTACTTTAACTGTACTACTTTGCTAATGTAATAAAGTAAATGTTTGTATTAAAAAAAAAAACTTTAGTAGGTAATACCTAGAATGGCTAAGGATAATTAAAGGGGTGTTTCAATCATACATAGTGATGGCAACTCCATAGGATATGTTATCTATTTGTAATATCTATGGGTGCCACCACTAAGAGCCACACCTGTCTTATGAATGGTTCCCCAAAAGTGTCCATTCAGAAAGGAGAGTAGGTTCCACTCACTCCTCTCATTACTGTCCATTTTGTTAGAGGGGATTCCACTTACACCACTCAGCTGTACTCATAACTCCAATAGAATAGAGAGTAGTATTCAAGAGTAACCTACTCTCCCTTCTTAATGGAGACCTTAGGGGGGCCAAGATAGGGGCACATAATACACTGGGCCTTATCTAGGTAAACTGTCTTTGTTGCCCACAGCAGCTAATCAGAGCTCAGCTATCATTTCATATAGTGCTATAGAAAAATACAAATAATAATTGGTTGCTATGGGCAACAAAGACAGTTTTACTGCTAGACAGTTTTCATACATAAGGCCCATTGATGGTATATGCTATTGATATGCCATCAGTGTGCAAGACAAGAACATTCCTTTAGGGGGTTAGTAGTGATATCCATTACTCATTGTGGTTTAGTGCCTTTACTGTGTTTAGTTATGGATTAATATCTAATATCCCTGGAAGTCTTAGGTTATACAAACACAGCATTTTATAAGTATATGCAGTGCAGTGAGCTCCAGTGTGAAATTTCACCTTCACAGATTCTAAATATGTAATGCCTTTTACTTGTTGACATCTTTTCCATATGGAAGATGCAACAGGAGCCAGGTCACAGATTACCTCCAATGAATAAGATTCATCCACATCCTAAAACATGGTTACATCTGTGGAAAGATAAAAATGAAATAGGTGGCAAAGGGCGTCCCATAGATTTCTGCAGCATATTACATGTTCTTTGGAAAAATTAGCTAAGTGAATCTGTTGTGGATGGGAACAAAGATTATATATGTGTGATCCTTTGTGTCTCCATTTTAATGTATTAGTTAGTATAACACCTCGAATGCCTTTATATTATGGCACGTAAAAGCTGCCTGTATATCCATACACTCTCTAAAGTGTTAACAAAATGGCCACATAATATGCTTGTAGAGATAACCACCGTATAATCCAAGATGGTGCCTCCTCTGAGGTTACGCCCCATGTTCAGACATTCCTGAGCTAAAGGGAGTAAGCCTCAGCCAAGGATGTAACCAATAACGACTAACAGCCAGGTCCATGTGATGCTTTCTTATCTCACTAACCTGCAAAAGGTATAAAAAACCTGTCATTTTGTGAATAAAGCCAGAAAGTGTATTCACAGCTACAAGGCATGTTCTGATTTTCTTTCTCAGTGCTGCACCTTCACTTGTCCTTGGATCATTTGGAGACCCCACTAGGATGTAAAGCCCCTTTGAGGTTCCATCCATATTAAATCTAGCTGTAAGGTGGTTTGACACATGCTTTCTTTTCTGAAGATTGCCATTGCAGTTTTTTGATCCAAAACTTGAACTGGATCCTGTTACAGAGATGGAACTGTACCCGTTTCCCAACTGAGAATGATGGACACCATTGTTCTCCATTGCAGTGCCTGCTGTTTTAACAGAATCTGAAATCTGGGATGGAGGCAGTGTCAGACTGGGGTACCTGGGGCCCACCAGAGGAGTTTATTCTTGGGACCCACTATTGGAGTTGATTCTTGGCATCCATTCTACAGCTTCCATACATAACTACATATACTGCACACGTCCCTTGCTTTGTGCCTCTCCTTCTCTGCCTTTTTCCCGGAGAAGCAGCTTCAGGTCTGCTATTTCCAGTGAGCCACCATGCTTAGGGGCGTTAGGCCAGTCCAAGCCTGGATGTGGAGCTGATGTAAACCCAGCCTTACTTATTCTCTTTGAGTCCGCTCCAAGTCCACAACAGCCATGCAATAAACTGATATGATAACATTTTGGCTTTTTGCAGCTCCTTTGACTTTTTGTCAATGCATAGAGATTTACATAGCTCCCATAGAATATGATAATAATAAATGCATGTGCAAGGAGCTCCCCCAAGAGGACGCAGAAAAAAATGTCTTAATGTATTCTAAATGGCTTGAGAAAAGGGCTACTTAAAAATCCCCAATTTTGCCAAGAGCACACCATAATACCAGCCATAATTTAAACATAGAAAATCTTGCTTTTGTTCTCCTTCACTGTCTACATGGTTCTGGACACACATTTCGAATAACAGATCTTTGACTATCCATTGATCAGAAATCAGAATTTTATTATGTTTGCAAATTCACACTGGTTTAGTAGGTATGAAATACTTTTGTTTCCTTTGGAGGTAGGAGTAAATCTGCATTATTTTTTTTCCATACAGACTAACCTGAAAAAAATATCTAGAACATTGGTCTTTCCAATGAAAATCAGTACCTGCTCCCTCTCCCAGATAATTGTGCTTATAAAGAAGACAATTAGACTAATGGTTCATACAAACAGCACAGGGTTAAAGCATTATTTCTAGTTTATATATGCATGCAGCTAACAAAACCAGCATTTCATCCTATTATATCACATCTTTAGATTACCTGCTATGGCCTTTCATGGTGCATTTATCGCATATCCACAAAATAAGGCACACATTTCTGGTTTGGATCCCACCCCTGGAACAATAACTCATCAGGTGAACAGGGGTTCAGTGATCCCCATTTGTCAATTGCCACTTATAGCAGTACAATGGTGTACAATTCAGCAGTACAGTGAAATACAGTTGGCCTACACCTATTAAGTATTTATGGCATATCATGTGGACTTGTCATTAATGCCTAAAGGGTTGTTCCCACCATAGACTTTGATGGCATATCACTAATCCAGGCCATCAAAGTCTGGTAGGTGGGACCCACACCTATCTCAGGGACAAGCCCCAGAAATCCCATAGAGCAGAATGGTAACATCAGGTGGTCTCCCTAACTGGTACTATTTTATGACCTATTCATAAGTTCAATTCTTCTAACCTCTGTTCATAACTAAGATGCTCCATTCCCCTTATAAGTTTGGTTGCTCCTCTTTGTACTCTCTCTAGCTCCATCACATCCTTTCTATAAACTGTAGCCCAGAACTGAATAGCATATTCCAAGTGAGGCCGCACCAACACTTTATACAGTGGTAATATTACATCCCTGTCCTGCGAGTCAATGCCTGTTTTAGCTGCTATCATAGTGATCCATAGTGTACAGCTCGTCTCCAGGGGATACAACCATAGACGAGAACTCCTCAGTCTTGCTGCACATGCTCAGACATCACCTCTCCTCTCAGGCAGCTATTGTCAGCCTTTTCCCTGCTTGGTAATCACACACATTAACTCACTGCTGAGCAAGTGTTCAATCCCAGGTGCTGTCATTCTACTCCATTCTACTATATATATTTGGCTCCTGCAGGGATTTGGACCTAGGACCCCTATATTGGCAGCATCTATAACCATACAGCTACTTTGTAATTACTCCGAGCTCTTGACATAAACAGATCTTAATTTGACTATAAAGAGCACGCTGTGGAGAAAGGCATGCTGATGCAGTTCAAACAAATCACACATGCCCCCTTTTGAGCACACTGAAAGCTGAAGCTGGATGAAGGAGGTTTTAAATGAGCTTGTGGCAAAACCCCTTTAAAACAGCTAAACCAGTGAGAAAAACATGGCAGCTGGCTTCAGACACTGAAGGATGTGTATTTTGGAAACTATGAAGATTTTACTAAAAATAAAAGCAGATGGCGAAAGACAAACTTAAAAGAAAAATTGGAGTTTTACTTTAAAGCTGCTTTGAAGGGTTTCTATTATTTTGGAGAATCTTTGTTTTCATTGGATTGTTAAAAGGTCCAATACTCTATGAAATCTGATAGTTTGTGTTAAAATTATGTCAAATACAATCATAAATGTAATATATCTTATAAGTGATATCATAAATACAATTACAGTTACAGACTGATTTGTTATAATGTACTCTTTCTTGGTCCTTTGCCTTTTTGTATTATAAATGTGGCCTTGCCATGTCATGACTGATACAACTGTGGCATATAATAAACTCTGGCATACATTATACATACATTATTATCAGTATCATGGAGTAAAGCTGGATGGATTTAGTATTCACTTTCTGCTACCCTCATTACATTATATATGCTAACCCGATGCAGTTTGTCACAAAAATCAATCTTGCGGATTCTCCTGGGCTTGCCATGACAGCCGTTGGTCTTGATTTATTTTATTTAGTTTGGAAGCAGAAAGGTTATAATTCAATCTAACTGTCAAGGAAAGTGCTGAAAACGCAACTTCATTTCTAATTATGTAGCCTCCAACACTGTAAGGAGTACCAGTTAGTTTGGTGCAGTTAGAGGGTACGTAATAATTCTAACATGTTAGTATGACCCATATTCAACTGCAACAAATATGAACATATACGGCCACATGTATGAATCTCGCCGGGTCGGAGCGCACCTTTCCGCTAGTTTTCCGGCGGAATCTGCGCCTGATTTATGTCGGGGCCGGGGCGCGCTCATACATAGCATGTAAAGTCCGCCGCGCCTCGCCAGTGTGTTAGGCGCAGTGCGGGACTTAGGCGCAGTGCGGCGCTGCGCCTAAGATTCGCCGTCCGAGGCGGTGCGCTCGTACATGCGGGCAAAAGTTCCCTGCGCCTCGCCAGTGTGTGTGGGGCACAGTGCGGGGACATGGGCGCAGTGCGGGACTTAGGCGCCGTGCGGGACTGCGCCGAAAAACAGTTCCGATGCGAGACAGGCTGGAACAGCGAGAAATCATATTTTCGCCTTTATAAAGGCGTTCAACATTCTCAGGAAAAGAGCTGAAACCTAAAAAATAAAAAATACATAAAACAAAATCACTTTCCAATATCCTAATTCAAGAATTCGGATATTGGAAATTGCTGGGAAATACAGTAATTCAAATTCAGAAAGCTATTCTGATTGGTCGGCATAAACCGGCCAATCAGAATAGGAGCGACAGTGAACCATTAAAACCTATGGGGAAGTTTAGACCAATCAGAATCCACAGCTGGACATTACAAATACTCAAAAATCGCTAAAAAGAGGTGAATGGCTGAGCTTGAGGGGGCTCGGCTAGCGCAGCCAATCAGAATAGGAGCAACAGAGACCCATTCTAGCCTATGGAGAAGTTTAGACCAATCAGAATCCACGGCGGGACAGTTCAAAATACTGTAAAAATGCTGAAAAGAGGTGATTGGCTGAGCTAGTGGGGGCTCGGCTAGCTCAGCCAATCAGAATAGGAGCGACAAAGACCCATTCTAGCCTATGGAGAAGTTTAGACCAATCAGAATCCACGGCGGGACAGTTAAAAATACTGTAAAAATGCTGAAAAGAGGTGATTGGCTGAGCTAGCGGGGGCTCGGCTAGCTCAGCCAATCAGAATAAGAGCGACAGAGACCCATTCTAGCCTATGGAGAAGTTTAGACCAATCAGAATCCACGGCGGGGACAGTTCAAAATACTGTAAAAAAGCTGAAAAGAGGTGATTGGCTGAGCTAGCGGGGGCTCGGCTAGCTCAGCCAATCAGAATAGGAGCGACAGAGACCCATTCAAACCTATGGAGAATTATTGACCAATCAGAATAGGAGCGACAAAGACCCATTCTAGTCTATGGAGAAGTTTAGACCAATCAGAATCCACGGCGGGATAATTCAAAATACAGTAAAAAGACAGAAAAGAGCTGATTGGCTGAGCTAGCGGGGGCTTGGCTATCCCAGCCAATCAGAGCGCAAGCTACTTCTCCCATTATAGTCTATGGAGAGATGGGCGCTCTGAAATCTCGGCGCTCAGCGCCGTGCGGCATGAAGTATTAATAAAAAAATTATTTTTATTAAATGTAAAACATTATCAGATAAAGAGCCGAACCCTTCTTTACAAATAAAGCAGTTAAAATCCCGAACAACGCGTTTGTCGCCGAGACCGGCGCTACATAGGGAATTGCAATAGAGAGAATTGCCGGGAAATACAGTAATTCAAATTGTTTAAGCTATTCTCATTGGTCGGCATAAACCAGCCAATCAGAATAGGAGCGACAATGTCCCATTATAACCTATGGAGGAGAATTGACCAATCAGAATAGGAGCGACAATGTCCCATTATATCCTATGGAGAAAAATTGACCAATCATATTCAAAGGCGGGACAGTTCAAAATACAGTAAAAAGGCAGAAACGAGCTGATTGGTTGAAGCGGCGGGGGCTCGTCCAGCTTAGCCAATCAGTGCGCGAGCTACTTTCGCATAGAATTCTATGGGGAAAGAAATTCTGAGCTCGCTCTGTGATTGGCTAAGTTAAAAGAGGCGCCGTTATTTGGACCAATGGGAGAACGAGCGACGCTCCTATGCAATCAGAAATCAAACTGTACATGGACGAAATCAAATTATAACACTATAGAAGTTGTCCCGATGTGTATATAAAATGAATAATAATATGGGGGTAACGAAAAAAAAATATTCAATCAATAAAATCATGTTTATTTCTTTATTTTCGTTAGCCAAGGATCAATAGTATGGGTGCAACGAGAAATAAATGAAATTATACATGTTTTTATTGATTTTAAAATCTTTTTTTCGTTTCCCCATATTTATACCCTTCGTTTTATATTTTTTTTTTAACATCGGTACAACTTCTGTATTTCCCGGCAATTTCCAAGATCCTAATTCTGGATATTGCGCCGTTCTAGATTTTTGGAAAGTGATTTTTTTTTTTTATTATTTTTTATTTTTGAGGTTCAGCTCTTTTCTGACAATGTTTTCTGCCTTTATAAAGGCGATTTTTTTCGGAATCATGCTCCTGCTTCACGGAGCGGAGCGCCAAGATTTCTATCGCGATCTTCTATCTGCTTCCTCGCATGTTCCGATCTTGCTTCACTTCGCCTCTGCCGGAGCATTTAGACCAAAATAAACCAGGTCTGCCTGTCGGAGCTGCCGAGCGCTGCATTGCGCCTCGCTTTGCCGACTCGCCATCGTACATGCCTCGGAGTATACGAGCGCGCCGCGTCCCGCCCCGGAATGCCTATCCCGCGCCCCACCGCGCCCACTGCCCGCCCCTTCATGCGGGGCGCAGCTGAAAGTGGCGAACACTGCGCCTAACACTGCATCCCCGCGTCCGACAGCGGGATTCGGGCTGGGAGGCGCAGAATACGCCAAAAAACAGGCATAAAGCCCGATCATACATGTCGCCCATAGAGTAAGAAAGAGGTGAGGGTGATAACAAAAATGTAATTTTATTTTATAATAAAATCTGTGAAAGTTTGTGATGGCAATAAATGCTAAATTCTATTTTATACTATCTGGAGATCTGTATTATTGTTTGGTCCTTTGCTTTCAGTTTTGTAACTGTTCATCCAGTTCATCCACCGGCGATTTTGCAAGCTTACCCATATGTAAAGAATGGAGAGGTCTGTAATTTTTATCGTAGGAGTTAATATAAAAAAGTTCTATTTCGGTCTCATCTGACCACATGACCTTCTCCCATGCCTCATCTGGATCATCAAGATGGTGATAGGTAATCTTCAAACGGGCCTGGCATGTGCTGGCGTGAGCAGGGGGACCTTGCATGCTCTGTAGGATTTTAATCCATGACGGCGTAGGGCGTTACTAATAGTAGTTTTGGAGACTGTGGTCTCAGCTTTATTCAGCTCATTGAACAGGACCTCCCATGTAGTTCTGGGCTGATTCTTGACCTTTCTCAGGATCATCTTTACCCCACAAGGTGAGATCTTGTATGGAGGTGCAGACTAAGAAAGACTGACAGTCATCTTATGTTTCTTCCATTCTCTAATTATTGTGCCAACAGTTGTTGCCTTCTCACCAAGCAGCTTACCTATTGTCCTGTAGCCATCCCAGCCTTGTGCAGGTCTACAATTTTGTCCCTGGAGTCCTTAGACAGCTCTTTGGTCTTGGCCATGGTGCAGAGGTTGGAGTGTGATTGAGTGTGTGAACAGGTGTTTTTTTTATACAGGAAACAAGTTCAAATAGTTGCAGAGTAGAAGGGCTTCTTAAATAAAACTAACAGGCCTTTGCTGGTGGGTTGGTGATCAAATTGTTATTTCATGCAATATAATGCAAATCAATTATTTAAAAATCATACAATGTGATTTTCTGGATTTTTTTTTAGATTCAGTTTCTCACAATTGTACCTACAATAAAAATTACAGACCTCTCCATTTTTTGTATACACAGCATTCAATGAAGCCCTCAAGCTTCCTGCTTCTATCTCTAGTAATCATGTGATTATTGGGACCCGCGAACTGAAAATGCTGCTGTGCCTTAACAGTCCCCGATCAGCTCTGAAGTCAGTACTGGGGACAGTAATTTTCTGTAACTTGGGCTAAGACCTCAGCCCTAATTACAGTGGAAATCAGCAAACAAAAAAAGTTACATAAAAATGCCCCTGAAAGGTCTTTTTCTGACCATATAGAAGACATGATTTGCAAAATACATACAAAAATATACAAATACAAAACAAAATAAAAATTAATAAAATAAACACTGACTGTCCAAACTGAAAACCTTTGACAGTCCCATAAGTATTATTCAACAGACCTGACAAAAAACAAAGTTGTAGGTCAGGGGACATCTAGTGAAAACAATATGGTGATTGCCCACAAAAGCACTGAACTACAGGCGGCTAAAGTTTAGTCAACTAATAATGCCCTTAACATTATTGACTGGAACAAGGCCTTTAAATATAGAACAGATACTAAATAGTACCTTGAAACGCTGTTGTGAGATGTACATAACTTATGGAATTAAAGAGCTTTTAACATGTGGAGAACAGTAAATCAAGACATTTTGTAAATACATTGCTCTTTTGATTGCCCTGGTCAGGAGATAAAAGAGATTTGATCTGCTCTGAGTGCATTCACGTTTCTCTGGTTACTATTCTGTTCTACCTTCTTGAATCATGTCACCATGGTCAGAATGCACAGATTTATCTCTAACAAGATTAGATTACTTAACTTTGAAAAACACTTGTATTCACTCCTTGGAGTTCTGTACCTTTTGTATAGTTCAGATTAACTCTCCTGCATTTATGTCTTTGTAACATTCAGCTAGTTATAGAGGAGCTTAATATGCTAATCGCTGCTATAGAACCACCCACTTATAGACCAGGAATTGTGAATCTGAAGCTGTCTGTGATTCTATGAAACAGCATGGTAAGAAAACCCCTTTAAAGGGTTAGATTCAAGAGAAAACCAATGAGGAACAATAAATATGTGAATGAAGCAAGAGATAACAAAACAAACAATTTGAATGAGTAAAACAGGAAGGCCGTGAACACGCACTAAAAAGCCAAAAGAAAAAAAATAATTTGACAAACAGTTGAAGACAGAAGAAGTGGGGACAGATGAACTTACCCTAAAATGCTATTAATTAACCCCTTAACGACCTTGGGCGTATGAGTACGTCCCAGGACCGCTAAGGGGCTTTGCAGGTGGATCGCGCCGCGACCCCCCCGCACAGCCACCGGGTGTTAGCGGCTAATCGCCGCTAACACCCGGCAGTAACAGCGCTGGCAGTGGCTCCGCCCGCTGACACTGTTTTACCCATCAGACACCGCGGCAAAGATGGCCGCGGCGTCTGAATGACCGCCGATCTGTGCCGCGCACCGATCGGTACGGTCATCAGCATCGGCGCATCTATGCTGTGCCGATCCGATGACCGGGCATGGGTGATGGGGAGCCTTGTGAAGGCTCCCGTCACTTACCCTGGCCGGTTTGCCCTACTTCCATCCCAGACAGGAAGTGGGGAAACCGCCATCTTTGTACACCCTAATGCATTGCCTATGCAATGCATTAGGTTGTATTAACAATCACGCCACCTAGAGGTCAAGTACCATAGATGGCCTCAATGTTACAGTAAAAAAAAAAAAAATAATAAAGTTTTAAAGTACAAAAAAAATTATTAAAAGTTCAAATAACCCTCCTTTCCCCAGTTTACAAATAAAATCATTAAAATAATTAAAAAGTTACACATATTTGGTATCGCCGCGTCCGAAAAAGTCCAATCTATAAAAATATAACATCACTTATCCCGTACGCTGAACACCGTAAAAGAAAAAAAATTCCAAACGCCAAAATTGCGTTTTTGGTCATTTTACGTCACTCAAAAAATGGAATAAAAATGATCAAAAAAGTCGCATGCATTCCAAACTGCTAGCGATAAAAAGTACACTTCAGCCCGCAAAAAATGCCCTCTCACTGACGTCTGTAGGTGTTAGTACAAAAAAGTTATTGGTCGCACAAATGGTGCCACGGCGCAAATTTCAAAAATAGAAAATGTTTGGAATTTTTTTTACGGTACCAAAACTTAACGGAAACCCTACATGTTTGGTATTGCCGGATGTGTAACAACCTGTAGAATACAGATAACACATTATATTTACAGAAGATTGAACGCCATAAAAGCAAAACCCTCGCAAACATGGCGAAAATAAATTTTTTTTCACAATTTGCCCCACTTGGAATTTTTTTGCGGTTTCCCAGTATATTCTATAGTATAGTGAATAACACCATTAGAAATTACATCTTGTCTTGCAAAATAAAAGCCCTCATGTGTCTATGTAGGTGGAAAAATAAAAAAGTTATGTCTTTCAGAAGGCGAGGAGGGAAAAACGAACGTGTCACCCAAAAAAAAAAAACGCCTGGTCCTTAAGGGGTTAAAAAAGCAGTAAAAAGTTTAAAATTAAGAGGATTATCCCTCAGAAAACTAATGAGGGAGACATTTTATAGCATAATAAGGAAAAAGTGAATATATTAAATATTTTTTCTCCACCAAATTCACAGATGAAAATGTAATTTAAAAAAAAAAAATCCAAAAGTATACAGCAAACCCTAGATTAAATGTCTCCTGTCTCATCCTGCCTTTAAAGATTAACATTAGCAGTAATATTTCAGGGTTTCACAGGGTTTGTTCCAGAGGACTAGCACATACTGAATGTGGTGCCAGTATTCAAAAAGAGTCAAAAAGTAACCTAATGAAAAGAAATGTTTAACTTTGTTTCCATTTGGGTAAATCAAACTAATTTTTGCAGCTTCTATAAAGAGGTAAATTCTAGACTGGCCTGGAGTGAGTCATTGTATGTGATATAATTTGATTTTGCAAGGAATTTCATACTGTGCTGCATAAAATGTTGGAAAATAAAATAAGAATCCTTGGTCTGTGGTAAAATGTAAGAAAGCTAGTAAGTAACTGGCTGAGGGATAGAAAGCAGAATGGTTAAGAATTACTTAGGTAGGTATGTGTAATGATCTGGTGGTGTCAGTATCCACTGACCCATCGATCGGCGATTAATAGGTGTGGATCCATTGTGATCACCGTGGGCAAAGATGGTAGAGATGGAGACCACGCCAGGAAGCGGAGTCTAAGGGGCGCCCGGTCTTCACCAGAGTCCACTGAAAGGCCAGGATGAACTTTGTTGTGGGGAACCCCCCGATTCACTACCCATGACATGGCTACTCACAGTGGCAGCTGAAGTGCAGGACAAGGACACCGGACACTGGGCGCGATGGTAGACTACAGGTCCCAAGAAGGTAGCAGACAGGTACAGCAACAAATAACAGCAGGTAGTAGTGGACTGATGTAACGGCAGGAATACAGCAGGTATAACTGGATGGGTGTAACGGCAGGTAACTGCAGGAAACACAGGTACAAGATCAGCAGGTAATGACAGCCAGGAAGTCAGGAGCTCTGAGGTACAACACAAACTGGCATCTACAGGCATCTAAGAGGTTAACTTTTGACCAGCAGAACCCAGGAGCAGGTCAGGAGCTCAGATGAACAACACAATGAACTGACCCTGGAGCAAAGACAGGAAGTTCCTTGTATCCCAAAAGATTAAAGGTCACTGACCAGGTAATTGGGACACTGTTGCCGGGAAGCAGAAGCACCACCACCGGGCATGTATGCTCATAGCAGCAGGAATACAGGAACCGGGACGGGTAACAATACTAGCAGTGGGGACACAGGCCACCAGGACCCCAAACCGGGGAACCGCAGTGGAGACATGGCAGGCTTGAACATGCTGACGGTCCCTGACAGGGACTGCAGCGTGAATCCTGTCAGTATGTAGTTTAACACTGATAAAAGTTATGGACATGATAAGCAAAAAGCCATACCAAGATTACTTCCTATATGGGAAAAGAAGGTTGTCATCCAAAGTAATGAATGGAATGGTTGAACTACAGTAACCAGAAAGGCTGAGGGGTGACTTTATAACTATGTATAAGTATATACAGGTAATGGAATACCCAATGAATTACCTCTGGATTCCTGTAGTTCAACAACCCAAATGACTGTGCTGAACCTCTTAATCTGTTATCAGGATTTTATTTCTTGAAAAAGAAAACACATTTCGTATGCTGAAGCACATTCCGTCAGTTCCATATCACGAATGATAAACAACCTAGATTATATGCACAGTAACCACCGCCCGGTCTGCACCTGGTAACAACCCCCCAGTCTGCACCTGGCTGCAGCGTTTACACATGTCAATCAACACATGTATTCCAAATGGTATAAAAACAAGTGCTTTCTACATAGAAACAGTTTTAAAGTCATTCAAAACAATTGTTACACATAAAATAAATTGTTATACATAAAAAAGGTAAAAATAAATAAATGGATAAGTAAATAAAAACTGAAGAACGCTTAGTATAATCAACCTGCACAACTCATTAAGGTTAGTATATAGGAGATTAAATACTAAGTGCCATGTCCAAGTCGCAGTATTTGCGCTGGGGAGCACTTTCTGTCTCTTTTTCTATTGTTTGTATAAGTATAGAAATTTAACTTCTTAACGAACGCCCGTCGACTTTAGATGTCGGCTGGTGCAGGTCGTTCATCTGCAGCGACGTCTGCAGACATCGGAGTTTGCGGCTCCAGGTGCCACAGCAGCGCTGAGATGGTGTGCTGCACAGCCCTGATCCCAGAGCATCTCCTACGAGCACCGGGGAGTGGGGGAAACCTCTGCACCCCGGTGATTTAACCCTTTTATTGCCGCGGTGCGTTACCGCAGCGCAATCAAAGGGTTCCCCTGCTCTGTCGGGTGATTGGAACACCCGGTGACCCGACAGAGCCTGGGGAACCACTGCACAGTCAGCCCTGGGGACCTAAAGTAGCCCCAGGGCTGTCTGTGTATCAAGCCAGTGACCAGGGCAGACTGCGTGCTGCCCTGACCACTGCCTGTGTCAAACTGACACAGATTATAATGTATTAGCATATTTGAATATGATAATACATTACTAAGCGTAAAAAAAAAAAGTAAAACAGTTCTCCCTTCATGGGATTTAAAAAAAAGTACAAAAAAACAAAAAGAAAAAGTATAAATAAATGAATAAAAAAATAAAAATAAATATTTAATTAAAAAAAACTTCATATATTACACACACAAAAAAACGTACACATATTATGTATCCACACGACCGTAATAACCTGTAGAATTTATCTAACAAGTTATTAAGTGTGAAAAAAAAAAAAAAAAACGTAAAAATATTTTAAAAAATCTGCAATTATTTATAAGTGAACTTAAACTATTTCCCCATAAAGTACAACTTGTCTCCAATAAAACTAGGCCTCATACAACTGCATCATTGAAAAAATTTAAAAGTTACAACTGTTGAAACGCAAGGAGGCAAAAACTAAAAAAGTTCTGGTCATTTATTACTTTTCAGGTGTTCGGCTTAAGGGGTTAAAAAAGGTGGTAAATATGCAGATAGGTAGGCTTATCTCAAAATATAGTCACCAACTACCATCCCTCTGGGCTACAGTCATGTATCCTACTCCCAAAGGCTCTATTTAACAGCAGGGATGTATTTTGTCTTTAAAACATTGGGTACCCTTTCTATTGCTTGTACATTGCAATCTTCTAGTTTGATATCCTCACTCTATCATAAGGATTTTGATTGTTGGTGTCTGAATTGTGGTCTATCCGTATGCACTATTCTTCATAATAATACATATTTATAAATGATGCTTTGTAAAATAACTACAAACCCCGGATAAAACTGCCCCTGGATTATATTATTTGATGAATAGATCATTGATAAGTAACTGGTGATTATGTATAAATATATCAAGGATTAATACAAATCTCTCTCTCATGTTCTTTTCATATCCTGGAATGTGTCTACAACATGAGGACATCCTTTAGAAGAAAGAAAGTTTCTACAGAAACACCAAAAGGGATTCTTTATTGTAAGAGCAGTGAAACATTGGACCGCTCTTCCAGAACTTGTCACAGACAACTCATTAAAATAGTTCAAAACGGGCCTAGAGTGTAATAATTTGTATTTGAAAACTGTCTAGGTCTAAGACTTTCTTTGCTGCTCATAGCAACCAATCAGAGATCCTCTTTCATTTTTTTCAGAGCAATATATCAGGAAAAGGGTGAGATCTGATTTGTTGCTATGGGCAACAAAGAAAGTCTTAGGCTTAGATAGTTTTCATACATGTCCCCCTAAATTCTTACAGACTCAACTACGTGGTCATTAGTATTCTATGCCCCATAGCATAATGCCTCTGCAAGGAGACTTGCCACTCTTTTTTTTCTGCTGGATTCAGTACTTATAAGCTTGATGCAGGAATTTACTTTGAAGCATTTTCCACATTGGTTTTATATGATATGTGATATTTTTCAATTTTTCTGTAATGTATGGGTTAGTCTCAGCTTGTGAGACCAGAAAAATTATTCTCAGGGAAGGTTATTTAGAAGGGCATGATCCAGTTCCATCCACTGCTACATCTCCTGCATGTATTCATACATGCTTGTGTCAGGATTTTACACACAAGGCTCTATTCAGAATCTGAGTTACACAAATCCCAAATAACAAGTCCATATCTATGCATCGATCCATACGTTACCACAAAAAAATGTGGTATGCAGAATCACATGCTACTGTATACCATGGAGGTTTATAGCCCTTGAGGCATTCCATGTGTGTGAGACAGTACTTATGGCACACAGAGTACTTATAGGGCCATAATGAAGGGCCATACCCTTTTTATGTGCAGCTGTACAGAGTTAAGCATTAAGTCTGAAAGTGCTGTCAACTATCTAATAAGATGCCTTGTAATTTAGTTTGTAAGGTCAAGTTTATGGTAAAAACAGTAGGTGACAGATAGTGCCATTAAGTTTAATAAATTTGTCTGTGACTTGGCAGCAATTAAGCTAATAGTCAATATAGAGACAGCACTTTCAGTAGATTGATGTGAGTAGAAAATTGACTGTTGCGGGTCAACTGATTTCAGAGTGAAGTTTGTTCTGCTTTTGTGTGTAAACAGCAGCAGTCTACCGTATCTGTATATATCATCTGAAGCATGCAGGTGTCCATAAGCGTGAGCCAAAGGTTGTTTACTGGAAAGTTTAGAGATATTAAAGGGGTGTTCTAACCATGTTGTTTCACAGAGCCACCGCCAGCTTCAGGCTCCCTCTTGCTAGTTAGGCTGTGAGTGGTTCCATAGCAGTGTTTGGCATATCAGCTCTGCTGTTTCTAGCTATTTCTGTTAGAGGGACATTAGTAACTGAGGTTTCTAAACAGCAGGGCACAAGCTCTAAAGGGTTATATTTTATCAGTAGGTAATATAAACAAGCTCAGTCTTGTACCAAATAGCAGGGAATAAGCTTCTCATCCTGGTCACTACTACTAGAGCCGGTTAGAGCAGAGAGATGTGGTCGGTATCCTAGGGGGACTTGTACACAAAATCAAGAAATAAGAACTACTCTGGCTCTGAAGCAAAATCAGAAAGACAATGTATTTGGAAATAGTCTGTATTTACCTTTGCCTACAACTTTAAAGCTAATCCGTGAAATAAGAATCCCAATTTAAGATTCAAAGTAAACATAAGGCCTCCCACAGTGTCTAAGGTACAGAGAGGCAGTTTGCAGTATTACTTTGATACATTTTTCCAATGTTCATTTTTACTTATATGTATTAGTAGGCAAAACAATTTAAATACTAACAAAAAAATACAAGTCTAAAAATGAGCATTGGAAAATTATAATAATTTGTGATACAGCTACATGAATATATATATATAGTGATTAAAGGGAATGTCTCATCAAAAAATGATTTATTGTTTAACTCACATTTTTATGTTAAACACATTTTTAAAGATTTTTTATTATTTTTTTAGTTTTCCAGATCACTTTAAATATTTTTTAAAATTCTAAAGTCTTGCAGTCTTCACTCTGGCCACTCGGCCTAATAATAATCTGACACTTTCTGTTCTGTATGGAAAGATTTTCAGTAGTCTGCTCATGATCACCACAAGCAGGGTCAAACTGAAAGGTGACATCAACGTGTGGAGATAACACAGGATCCACCAGTCACAATTGGAGATAGTCACAGCTGACCATCCCTGCACACTGACTTCTTCCCAGGTCACAGAGCATGCCTGGAAAACTCCTATAGAAGTCAATTGAACTGAGTCACTCTTAAGGCTCCTGTGTGCATAAAGCTGCTGTAAAGTATCTCTCTGACTGCTGTTATAGTAGTGCAGGCAAGAATATATAGACGACCACATTCAGAAATCTACCATCAGAAAATAAAAACGGCTAAGAAGAAAAGAATGTGTATTAATGTCTTGTTTTAATAAGTAAAAAAAATATGACGACAGATTCCCTTTAAAGAAACACTTCTGTTCAAGTCATGTTTTTGTGTATTTTACAATGAAGAAGTTGTGAAATAAAGAGTAAAAGGTTTGTACACTAGGAGTTGGAGTTTGTCCTTATGTAGATGAAGAGGTCATTAAATAAAGATAGTGAAGGGGTAAACCGTACAACCTTGTTTCCACCAACTGATCTAGAGAAACAAAAAAAAAAAAAAATATGGTATGAACTTCCCAACACAAGGTGATGGTCCGGCTGGATAAATATTCACAAATAGCATAAAACATCCGCCAGCATGTGTGAAACCAATTTGCTCTTGCACCACTTTAGGAGAGAGCAAGCCAGCTTGAAGTATAGATGGCTGCATGGAAATGAAGCCCTCCAGGCAACGGGCAGAAAGTGACATACTCTGGGCAACGTAGCAAAATCGCTGACACATTTCAAGTGACATATTCTTATTCATAGCAAATGACGTGAGCATCCATTCTGCCCTAAATACTTGTAGACATTAATTACATACAGGTGTAACCACCATTATACAGTCCATCTATTCATGGTAATACATGCGGACTGAGTGAGGAGACCAAACATCATCAGCTCATGTCTGGCCATGCGACTGCATCGCACCTCAATACGTCACCATTGTCAGCCTCCAACACCGGATACACGTATCACCCCGGCAACCGACCGCATCAAACAATGCCAGCGGAGATGGTAAAAAGCAATACGGAGGATGCAGGATCCCAGATAAAGATGAACAAACACTGAGTAGTCAAGAGAACAATGACAAATCACATAAATCAGGGACCTCCGCAGACACCATGTTCCCCTCATCGGTACTGCGTGGATGAAGGAGACTGAAACATGTACAAAAAAGAGAAAAAGCATAAAATACACAAAAATAAGATTATATAATAATTGGAATAAAATAATAAATAATAATAATAATAATAATAATAATAATAATAAAAGAGCAGATAAAAAAGAAAACAAGAGCAAACAATAAACGTGTGCCCCAAAAGATCTAAATATGAAACAAAATCTCATTTCTGGCATTCAGGTCTAGAAGGGAGACCATGTGCATAGCGACAATCCAAAATGCCTCCCTGACGGAATCTGGACACAATGTCAGAACAACTTTCTCAAAGGCGAAACACTGGAAAGAGTTAACACTGGAGTTGTGATGTTGAATAAAATGTTTGGCGAAATTGGAGATATTGCGTATACCGGGATTTGAATATTGTTGATCTGTTCCAAAATATGAGTTTTAAATCTGCAGGAAGTACATCTTACATACTTTAGATCACACAAACAATCACTGCAGACATTTAAATCTGCATTCACCTCAGCCAAACAGGACTATTTCACCACTCTCATATCCTCCCTGTCCCACAACCCCAGACAATTATTCAAAACCTTCAACTCTCTTCTCCGTCCACCAACACCTCCTCCCCATCCCTCCTTTCAGCAGATGACTTTGCCATTCACTTCCTTCAAAAAATCAACCACATCAGAGAAAGCTTCAGCCCGCAGTCCCCACCACCCTCCCTTACCCTTGCAAACTGCTCTTCCCCCTTAACTTGCTTCCCCACGGTCACTCATGACAACCTTTCCTCTTTACTGTCCAAATCCAACCTCACTACCTGTAGTCTTAATCCACTGCCATCCCACCTCATCGCAGACCTCAGTGCTTCTATCGTCCCAGCCCTCACCCATCTCTTCAAACCTATCATTTAACCTCTGGCATCTTCCCTTCCCCTTCAAACATGTTTACTATCACTCCAATCCTTAAAAAAAAAAACCTTGACCCCTCCTCTCTGTCCAACTATCGCGCCATCTCACTGCTCCCTTTTGCTTCCAAAACTCCTTTTAGCAGCACGTCTATCTTCAGCTGTCCTCCCACCTCTCCTCCAACTCTCTTCTTGACCCACTAAAATCTGGTTTCGGACCCCACCACTCTACCGAAACCGCCCAAACCCAAAGTCACTAATGACCTAGTAATGCTAAAGCCTCCTGCCACTACTCTGTGCTCCTCCTCTTAGACCTGTCCTCTGCCTTTGACACTGTCGACCATTCCCTCCTGCTAAAAATTTCCTCTCCTCCCTCGGCATCATGGATTTGGCTCTTTCCTGGATCTCCTCTACCTCAGTGTTTCGGACTTTCAGTGTCTCTCATTCTCGCCTCCCCCTCCTCCCCTGGCCTCTCTCTGTTGGTGTCCCTCAGGGGTCAGTCCTGGGCCCCTTACTCTTCTCTCTTTTACACTCTTGGCCTCGGTCAGCTCATAGCCTCCACGGCTTTCAATAACACCTATATGATGACGATACCCAACTCTACCCTCTCTGGCCCAGATGTCACTTCTCTACTCTCCCGGATCCCTGACTGTCTGTCCTCCATTTCCTCCTTCTTCTTATCACGTTCCTAAAACTAAATGTGGAGAAAACGAAATCATCATCTTTCCTCCATCCAACTCTACCCCTGCCTCTGATCTCTCTAGCTCAGTCAACAGCTCTACACTCTCACCTGTTCCGGAAGTCCGCTGCCTTTGGGTAATCCTCGACTCCGCTCTGTCCTTCAAACCACACATCCAAACCCTCACCTCTACCTGCCGCCTCCACCTGAAAAACATCTCTCACATCCGCTCATTCCTCAACTATGACACTACAAAATGCTGGTCCAATGCCCTCGTATCTCCCGCTAGACTACTGCAACATCCTTCCTGTGGCCTCCCACCCCCCATCCCCTCCAAAACCATTTCCCTTAAAATCTGCTGCCTGTCTTTTTCCACCTCTCTCCTCGCTACTCCTCTGCCTCTCCCCTCTGCCAAGCCCTTCACTGGCTTCCCATTGCCCAGCAAATTAATTTCAAGCTACTAACCATGACCTACAAGGCTCTCCACGACCTCTCCCCTCCATACATCTCTGCCCTAATATCCAAATATCTCCCCTCACACAATCTCGCTCCTCACAGGACCTTCTCCTCTGCTCTCCCCTTATCAGCTCCTCACACAACCGTCTCCAAGACTTCTCCCGTGCTTCACCTACACTCTGGAACTCACTGCCCCAACACATCAGACTCTCCTCCACTTTCAACAGCTTCAAAAGCAACCTGAAAACCCATCTCTTCAGTCTTGCCTATAACCTACACTAACCTTGTTGTCACTACTTCCTCCACAAACATGTCTGCCCCTCACCTCCTGTCTCTTTCCCCTCCTTGTAGATTGTAAGCCCTCGCGGGCAGGGTCCTCTCTCCCTCTGTCGTTCCAATTGTCATTAATCACCTATCATTTTTGCTCATTTGACTTATGTTATATATGTAATCCCCTCGAATGTACAGCGCCCTGGAATCAATGGCGCTTTAAAATAAATAATAATAATAATAATAATAATCATACAGATTGCAATAAATCATGAAAATGATTTGGAAACTTTTTTCTTCCCATGTATCAGAGATTCTTTGGTAGTTTTAACAAAGTTGCACGATTTACATGGGTGACTTCCTATAACCTGCTTGCTGGACTGAAAAGAAGAATAATTAGGAGAAATCATGATACCTAATGTCATCGGCCGCCTTGAGACTATTTTGCAACCATCATGTAGAATATTTTCCATTTTATCATTGTCTGATAACATTGGAAGGTATTTTAGTATAAGCCTATGTTCACATGACATAATTGCGGTGCGCATTTTGCGTCGTATTTGTGCGCTAATATGGGCAAGATGCGTGCTGCAATTACGGTAATCCATAGTTCTCATAGAGAACTATGGATTACACCTCCCCTCCCCGGGCGTTCAATACGATCGTATTGTACGCGCGGGGAGGTAATGGACTTGTAAATTATCCACGGCGCTTAGGCACCATGACTAGTGACAGTCTATGGGGCCGGCAGGCTGCTGGCCCCCCTTGTGTTGCTGGAGTACGCGCCGGTCAGCGCGACTCCCAAACGCCCGGTGTAATTGTGGGGCGTACTGTACGCCCTGCAATTTCGCCATGTGAACATAGCCTAATGTCTCTTATTTTGCCAAATTGTGGGTTACAATCTAACAGTATGTGTCCTTTTTTGGATCAATGATCTTTATAGCTCTGTTTAACACCCACGGCACATAGCCACATTGCTGTAATCGCTTTTGATGCCAAGCGATAAGCTTCCAAAGAGGAGCAATTCTGTTTTGCTCTGGTCAATTCACCAATAGGAATGAATAACTTTATGTGTCGCTGTAAGGGTTCGGTGGATTCGCTGGACCACCGCAAGCGATGATAGCTTAGCCACGCCAGGGAGCGGAGTCTAAGTAGCCCCCGGTATTCACCAGAGCCCGCTGCAAAGCAGGATGGACTTGCTGCGGCGTGAGGCTACCAGGTCGCTACCCCTGACGTGACGTCTACATGCATTTTTACCAGAGGACACCTTTGCCAGGTGAAACAGGGTGAAAAATATTCTACTTGCTGCATCCGATGTTCCCATCCAGGGTGACTTAGGGTTGTGAGAACAGCTTAATGTTAATTAGTCTAAGAAAGAAAGTAAAAAGATTTCCAAACAATTGAATGTCAACCCCTCTACTGTCTTGGTTCTACTCTTTTGTAGAATATTTGACACTATTTGACATCTTAAGGGGTGATTACTAGCTTTTGGATTAAACATACTCAGGCACAATAAAACACCACTCCAACTCAGAAGATCAGGTTAAAAAAATACCTCAGCCAGCTAGAAAGTACAGAGTTACAGCCAGCTTCAGACTCACTTACTGGTTAGGCTGTGGGGGAGTCTATAGCAGTGATTGGCATATCACCTCTGCTTTTCCTAGATGATTCCATTACAGTGACATGACTTTTAGAGGCTTGTATATAGCAGTATACAAAGCTACAGAACTATAAGGCTTAAAATTTGTCATTAACTTATGTAAGCAAAGCCTCTGTGCCAGAGATTTGACTCAACATGGAGAGACTCACCATGGATGGACTGACTGATGGCAGCTTGGATCAAAGAGAGATAAGAAAGAGCAGAGAGAAACTTGTATGCTGTAAGAGCAGATAAAATCCTCTTTATCTCCTGACCTAAACAAAATCCAAAAAGAAATGTACTTGATAGTAGTCTTCATTAGTGTTGAGCGATTACATTGGCCATCGACATCGGTCGATGGTCGATAGCCGCCATCTCGACAAATATTCGATGGTCGATGGTGATTATTCGATGCCCTTAAAGTCTATGGGAGGCAAAAACACCTTCATTTTTACACCCAAACAGGGGGAGAAGCTGAAAATACATCCCAACAGTCCAAATGGTACGTGTACATCTTGGGAACACATTAGGTTATAAAAACCGCAGAAAAAAAAATCACCCACCATTCACTATCCCTGTCTTGCACCCCAGCGGCCCTTAAAACCCGCATTCCACAAATTAAAAAATGCCCGAAAGGGAGTTGATTTGAACCCCAAATTTTTCTTGAACTGGACATTGAATCCTGTCCTGGAACGCAGCATGGCCCCAAACTGCTGACCCCCAGTTTAAAAGTGCGGAAAAAGGCTTTCAAACCCCCATTTTAGTTTCACTGGAATGCTATCCCTGTCCTGGGCCACAGCAGAGCCCCAAACCGCATGACCCCCGATTAAAAAATGCCGGAAAAAGGAAATCTTTCAAACCACCATTTTGTTTCATGGAATTGACATACCCGTCCTGGGCCAAGCTGAGCCCCCAACCCGCAGGACCCCCGATTAAAAAATGCCGGAAAAACTACATAAAATTTCCATCTTGATTAACTAGTTGTAAGGATCCAGCTAACAGTTTGGCTTTCTCTGTGAAGGAAAGAATAATTTCGCTGAGCTGTTTGGACACAGGCAGAGCCAGTCCTCCTGTATGAGCGCTGAGAGAATGTCATGAAAAGGGAAAGGGGGTTCTTGTAAAGAGGTCATGTGATTTTTCAGCCAATCGCAACCATACACATCCCAGTCATGAGTGCACCACATTCACTCTGCTTATTCTGTAAGTGATTTGCGGCCGCCAAATGACAGGGAAACGCCCAAAATGGGGCAAACTTAAAAGATGATGCACAGATTTTAACCTAAAATTTGCGATGATGTAAAAAAATTTTGATCAAATAAAAACTGTGCCGGTTTCTACTTTGCCGATAATAATCGCTCAACACTAGTCTTCATTTATCATTCCCTACATGTTAAAAGTTAATCATTAATTTACAATATGATAACCTTACAGTTAAGTGTGGAACACTACCAAATTAATCCGTAGGTGGTCTGAAATAGATTTTTAACAATCTTAGGATCTAAGCCCACCATCCAAACACCCCAAACGCCCTTATACCAAAAATCTTGGATCCCACAAAGGGCCCGCGCCCCCATGGGTCAAATTTAAAGGGTTGGAGCCAGTCTGAAAAGCTCATACTTTCCTGTAGAGCTCTCCCAGGTAGGCTAATTAGAGGCTAATTATCAAAATATAAGTGAAGGTAATTTTTTTTTCATTTTCATCCAGGCCCTTTCCAGGTCTGTGTCCAAACGTTTCGCGAAGCAGACCTTTTTCCTGTGCACAGGGTTTAGTTAAAAAAAAAATGAAAAATTCGCCCGTCATGCCCGTCCCCAATACAAAAAAGAAAATCTTCTGTAACCTAAATATCCCCAATTTCCAGTATCAGAGAAGCATTTGTTTATCTACTGTTTATTATGTGTTTTCCGGAATTCAGTTATCCTGTGAACAGTGTTGAGTTTACAGCATTTCTAGTGCTATTATTAACGTTAATGTACATTATATTTTTTATCTCTTTGTTAAACCTGCCCCCCCATATCGTACAGACATAAATGGTATTTAAAAGTTGACAGCACTGAAAAAAAAATCCATTTACTGTATTCAATACTAAATGAAATGATTCACATACAACAAAGCAGTTTCTTTTCCATAGAACATGAGTAGATTCTAAAACACTAAATGAATGTAACCCTAGGCAACTATAGATGAAAGACTTTGCTATTGATTGAACTGAAAAAAGCAACACTGGTGCCTGGAGGGTGAAGTAATGTATTTTCTTACAAATTTGGAGACTGAAGTAATGAAGGTCATTGACCTATTGGCCTGCAATGTAGAAGGCCATAATTATGGAACTGCCACAGTATGACTCTCGTTAGCAAAAAGAAAATTCTGTAAATTCCCTGCATTGAAATATATTTAAGGAGAACCTAGCACTGACAGACCACTTTAAATGAGAGCATCAGTGTGATAACCAGATAGAGTTACACTAGTGAGCGCAAGTGCGTTCACTAAACCGCCCCCATAATTTTACAAGCAAGCAAGTTCTTCAGGATTCTGTGGAGTCATATGGTGTATTCCATCATCCTTCTCCCTTTGTAATAGGTTTTGAATAGGGTCATGTAAAATCTACAACACAAATCCTCAGGTACAGTGGTTTTAGACTGTATCACATGATCCTTTTCAGAGCCGATGATCATTTCATGGAATAACACCACGTGACTCCACAGGACCAATAAGTGCTTTTCGGCACCGCTGTTTGACAGGTTGGGTGCTATATTTCAAGAATAATTATGAAATGTTGCAGACAAAAAAAAAACCCTCATACACTTACCAATAAATAATGTGTTCTTTTTATGCTTTTAACCGTCCCTGTGGTCTTCTGCAGTAACTAGCCTGCAGCAACATCATAGCTATAGTGACATAATTTTTTGCAGTGGCTACTAGACCTATTCACTAATCGTCACAGTGAAAAAGTGGCTATATGACACTTTATTTCGATACATTAAAAATGAGCACAATTTCTAACACAATTTCCAGCGTGCTAATGGTAAGATTGTTACTCCAACGTGGTGTGCGTGTCAATAATTGATGCGTTTCGGACAAACGGTCCTCAGTCGTAGCCTGAGTAGTACACTCAGTGGGATGTCTTAAATAGGTAGCTACACATCACATGTTTCATTAGAAACCAATCAATTAACAAGTAATGTACATATTAACCCATTCACTGTCCATATTATAAAAAAACACAAACATACTAATTAAAAAATAGAACAATTTTAATAATAATTTCTCATATTCAGGCCTGAGGGAACCCTATTATCCAACAGGAATATCCACCTTGATTGCCTACTTAACTTTTTATGTAAGTTTCCCCTCCCATTCCTTAGAGATTATGTCACTTTTTCAATACCAGAAAATGTTAAAGCACTGGTATCCCCTGCATGGGATTCAGAAAAATGTTGTGACACCATAGAGACGCCTGTGATGTGTCTTTTTGGCATCTCACAGGTGTCTTTTCGTTCTGACTTTGAGCGGTCCCATGGTACAACCGACATACTGAGCATAACATAGTGCACAATTAACCAGATACACCTCATATTTGCTGTTACAGTTTATTTATGATCTAATAGGAAAAGACTGGCCATTGGAATAAGACACAAGTCACAAAAAGGAGAGGCAAATGTTTCTTGATAATTGAAACAATTTGTCTATACTGTGGACTAAAAGTAGTAGAAATAGTAGTAGTAGTAGAAAATACAATATTGTTGAATACCTGTTGTTTTCTAGATTTATTATCAAAAAGTAATTCCCTCCTATCCAGCACTTTAATTTTATGTTTAGCTTTCTCCAAATCATGGACACTGTAATCCCAGGTCCTCAAGCTGTCACCTATTGTACATTATCTGTAAAATTTCTCCTATTCCGTACAAGTTCTCCAAAAGGGATGTTAGCAACAACATGTCTGGGATGACATGACTTGGCTAGTAATATAGTATTCCTAGTAGAGATGGGCGAATTGATTCTAACGAAGTGGAATTCGTTTAGAATTTCAGGAAAACTTTGGTTCTGAACGAAGTCGAAGTTTGGGGTACTTTGGGTGAACGAAGTGTGCTTTTGATTGATAAAATGGCTGCGAGCACATGGCGTTACATGGGGCAAAGCACTCTGGGAGGAAGAAGGGCATAGGATGCATGACATGTGCAGAGATGAAGCCAATCAGAGACCGGCGGGATTCTGTGAGGTGTCTCAGCTTGTCTCAGAGACTGCTTCTCTTAATGTTCTATTTCTGATTTTTTGAGGTATTGGCTCTGAAGTCCAGTGTGTGTCCACTGCTGCTGCATATACATTTTAATGCTATCTGCTCACAGCACATTGAATATCCAAGGGGGATCTAAGCCAGTTCCATTTATTCATTTAAAGAAACATGCGTTTTTACAATACAAATACCACTTCATTTTTGGTGCTCAATTCTTTTGCACAATTTACATCCAGGGGTTAATTAAGCATTGTTTTTCTGCTGTGGTGACTCCAATGAAACCTTCTTTTTCACCGCCAAAAATTACAATTTTCCTGTAGCCTAATTCACAAGCGAAGGTTAATTACAATTTTTTCTCTTGTTGTGTAGCGTAGAAAACACGCCATTGTAACACGCTACAAAGCTCGTAGTTTGTGGGTGCTCAAGTGTTTGGCGCAATTTACATCCAGGGGTTAATTAAGCGTTGTTTTTCTGCTGTGGTGACAAAAATAAACCGTCTTTTTCACCGCCAAAAAATTACAATTTTCCTGTACCATAATTCACAAGCGAAGGTTAATTACAATTTTTTCTCTTGTTGTGTAGCGTAGAAAACACGCAATTGTAACACGCTACAAAGCTAGTAGTTTGTGGCTGCTCAATTCTTTTGCGCAATTTACATCCAGGGGTTAATTAAGCGTTGTTTTTCTGCTGTGATGACAATAATAAACAGTCTTTTTACCCACAATAAATTACTATTTTCCTGTACCATAATTCACAAGCGAAGGTTAATTACAATTTTTTCTCTTGTTGTGTAGCGTAGAAAACACGCAATTGTAACACACTACAAAGCTCGTAGTTTGTGGTTGCTCAATTGTTTGGCGCAATTTACATCCAGGGGTTAATTAAGCGTTGTTTTGCAGTTGTACTCAGTAAAAGAAACGTTGTTTTTAAACGCTACAGAAGAAATTCTGTAGCATAATTCATATCCGAAGGTTAATTAAGCCTGTTTGTGCTTTTATATTCAGTAAAATGCACAGAGTTTTTAAACGGCACATACAAGTCAATTTTTCCTGCCCATTTGTGGAGCGCAATTTATATCCAAGGGTTACCCAAGCCTCTTAGTGGGTTCATTTGGAGTCAAATACAGGGTGTGTAGATATCATATACAGATATCTTCATCAAACAGTGTCTGTACATTTTAGAACAAACAGTATGTCAGACAGAGAGGTGGCAGGCTCTTCACCTGCGAGTGGCAGAGGCACAAACATTCCAGGCCCAGGTCGCAACACCGCAAGCGGACGTCGCAGCAGGGGTCACTCGGTGAGGCCACAACTGCGGCTGTCATCTAGCGGCCGTGTGGTGTTCAGCAATCCAATGGTTCTAGATTGGTTGACTAGGTCCTCCACTTCCTCCCAGATGACATCTGACAACCCCAGCCAAGAGTCGGTGGGAACCTCAGACACAACCCTTAGTTGGCATGGCCCGGGAGCGGTGGTCAGCGGCCCTCACCTGTCCTCAACCTAGCCTCTGTCCATCCGGTTCCTCAGCCAGAGATCTACTAGGTGGTCTGGGCTCAGCGCCACTATATAGCGAGGATGAACAATTTGAGGAGGGCAGTCAGCAGCTACTTGGCAACGAAGAAATGGGGCCAATATCCCCTGCTTCTTGCAGTAGGCGGCAAAGTATAGATGTTGAGAGTGGCATGGGAGGTCATGTTGTGAGGGGTCAGCCTCTGCATACCAAGACCGGTGATGAGGACAGCAGTGACGATGAAACACAAATAGATGATGATGTAGCCGACTGCACTTGGGAGCCGGGTGAGGCAAGGGCTTCATCATCGTCAGGAGAAGATGGCGTCAGCTTGCGCGTCAGGCAGCGGCACAGCCAGCAAGTGGGTTGTGTGGCCGTGCGTCAGCAGGATAGCAGCAGTGTGCGGTCGGGAGCCAAGCGGCCACGGGGTAAAAAACCCGCTTTGCAGGTCCAAGAAAGTAGCAGCATAGGGACTCAGTGAGGCAGCGGCGGCAGTAGTCACTCAGTGCGGAGCGTTGGCGGTAAAATCCGATACTCGGCGGTGTGGCAGTTCTTTGCTAAGACACCGAAGGAGCCGAATATGGGTATATGTAGAATCTGTGGGCAGAAAGGGAAGCGTGGCCAGGGAGCTAACGTTGGCACCACGGCCCTGCGTCAACACATGCAGCGTCACCATCCGGTGGCCTGGGAGAAACGTGGCTCAGATGTAGTGGTCCATCCTGCCGCCGCAGCAACAGCTGCAGCAGCGCCCAGTGGCAGCATGCCATTGCATCATATATTGATCAGGACTATAGAAAATAACTTGTGCATTCACACGTAGTGGACTGTGCAGGGCTCTCTCCCACTAAGACCCTGAATATTAGATACGTATAAACAGACTCAGTCCACACATTGTTGATTTTTCATTAGTAATAAACTGCTTTTTACTCTAATTAGTATGTGACCCATAATTTACAGGGCATAGCCACACAAATATGTACAAAACGGAGTAAAAACCTGTGACGTGTTAATGCAAAACATGGCCTTGAATATCCATAATATCACTTAGCTTATCTTCATATCGCTTTGGAGTCCTCCATATAGTAGACAAGTATGAGAAACACAGCTAGACACTGAATGCCAGATTCACCACGTGGAACGGCGAACGCCCATGTGTGACGTTTCGAGGGTGTCCCCTTCTCAGACTGGGGTCATTGACGATATCCCCGATGTGTCTGAGAAGCTTACGATATGACATTTATATAGAACCCAGTAACAGCGTCACTTAGTAAAATATAGTAACAAGACAAACTAACAACACCAACGACTCACAATTACAAACATGTAACATATAATAAATACTAGTAACCTATCTTTTCTACAAAAACGGACGGAGACTGAATGTTTCATTCAAGCCTTTTGGTATTTGTGAATCTAGTCTAAATATCCACATTGCCTCACGTTGTAACAGACGAGAACGTAGCATATTGCTGTCCCTGCAATACACCTGTTCAATAATGCACCAGCGTAATTCATGTGACTGATGTCATGATTCGTGGAAATGTCGCGCCACCGTACCCCCTCCGTATCTATTAGTCTCCTCAGAAAATGTCTGGTCACTGACGGTCATTTTGGATTTAAAATTCCTTATTGATGATTTGTGCTCATTTATCCGAATGCGGACTGGTCGGCTAGTTTGACCCACGTATGGTTTCCCGCAGGGACATTTTAATAAATACACTACATTTCTGGTTAGACAGGTAAAAAATCCCTTAATCGGTATGTCAAATCCCTTACTCGGATGTTTGATATATTCCCCTTTTATTATGGCATTACAGCTGTTACAGGACAAACAGGGGTACGTGCCCTTCCTCTTAGTTTGAAGTAGGGACTGTTGATCCTTTTTCATCTTCACCTCTATGTCAGTATGGACCAAGGAATCCCCAATAGATCTACCACGTTTGTAGACAAAATTAGGGCCCTCTGAAAACAGGTGGCCATATTTCGGATCACTGGAAAGTGTAGACAAGTGCCGTGTAATGGCTTTCTGTATCATGTCAGAATGCTGATCGTAAGTAGACAAAAACATGATGCGTTTGTTTTTACTCTTTGGCTTAGATTTTAATGCTTCCTCACGAGTTATAGAGAGTATATCAAAACCCACCCTTTCCAATTCTCTATTATAGCCTCTCACTGTGAATTTGTTAATCAATTTTTCCATATGCTTAAGGTATTCTTGATCCGTAGAGCATATGTGCCGCGCTCTAAGGAACTGGCCACGGGGAATGCCTTTAAATGTCTGTGGTGCATGAAACGAATTACGATGTAACACATTGTTACGATCTATTGGCTTGCTATATAAAGTGGTAGTAATGCATGATTGGTCCTTATGTATTTCAACATCCAGATATTGAATAACACTCTGATTTTTATTCAGAGTGAATTCGATAAGTGGATGACACTGATTAAGATACTGCTGGAATTCTTCTAATTTGGATTCCGTGCCCGTCCATAGGACGAACACGTCATCCACATATCGGACCCACATCAGAATATACTGAGAAAACTCCAATGTGTGAACAAACTGATTTTCAAAAGAAGTCATGTAAAGATTGGCAAAACTGGGGGCGACGGGAGCACCCAGAGATGTGCCTTGCGTTTGAAGAAAAAAATCCAGTCCAAATCTAAAAAATTTTTTTTGTCAAAATTATGTCCAAAAGACGCATCAAAAATTCTATGAATGAGTTTGAAAGCTTGGGATCAAGGTTCAGGGCTTCTTTCACTGCCACACATCCCTCAGCATGTGGAATATTAGTGAATACATTTTTTTTATGTCCAGAGTGCACATCCATGTAATTTTCGATTTATCCACTGATTGCAATTTATGTAAGAACTGGCCCGTGTCACTCAGACAATTCGGGTCAGATCTCACATGTGCTTGTAAATAAGAGTCAACAAACGCTGCCAGAGGTTCTAGCAACGAGTTGACCCCTGACACTATCGGCTGACAAAGGGGTGCCTGAATCAATTTATGTACCTTGGGTACCAGATAAAAAATAGGAACACGTGGATTCTGACAGATAAGTAGATCTCTCATTTTTGTATTAATAATTCCTAACTCCACTGCTTCATTAATGGTATCATATATTAAAGATTTAATTTTATTGGTGGGATCTGTTGGTAATTTCTGATATACTATTGTGTCACTCAGGTGGACTGCGGCCTCATGGACATAGAAAGATGACCACCTCAGAAGAATCAGTGACGAGTTCAGAATCGAGGATGCAGTTGAGATCTGATAAAAAACACAAGAAACAACCAGCTCCTTTTTTAGAGGGAGCGAACGCCCAAGGAGGAACAGATTCGAGTACACAACAATCCGACGATACCGCAAAAACACAACGGAAAACCAACAGGGGACGCAAGAGGATTTGAATAATTTAGCAATAAATATTTCTTCTAAAGAACTCACACAGGAACATTTGCAAGTCTTGAATAAAGGACTGAACTTTGTACCCTACAGTCAATCTCACTGAAACAACTTCTCTTAAATATTGAACAAGAGTCTGGAAATCAAAATATCACTGCAGGGTAAACTACAAACTCTAAATCTAAAATATAACCTTTATTAAATCCTTATAAAATCATAAACCACTTAAAATCTTCCTAAGAAGCATAAATCACCATTGTCAATACACACTAGAGGTGGTGTAGATCACTGTCCCTCCAAACACCCTATACTAAACCTAATACTGGTAGGGTAGTCGTCCCGAAAAAGGTCGGCCCCACCTGGACTAACCTATTTATTTCCTCTCATGTCCCTGAATAGGGTTTTAATAGATATTATTTACATAAATGAGAACCACAAAGTGTATGTCACTAAGGTATAAATCAAAGGGACTAAACCATATTTTATAGATATATTTCACATAAATGAAAACCACAGGGTGTATATCACTAGGGTCTCAATACAAGGGACTAGACCACACAGCACACCACCACTGGAAGAAGCAAGAAATATGTATATCTTAGGTCAAATGACAATAGATCATATATCAAAGATAAATACGACCATAGGTTGATTTCTCAAAAAATCCTATTTCCCACAAGAAATATAACTTTTAGGTCAGGTAATAATAAATCATACACCAATCATACACCATAGATAGATACGACCTTAAGTTGCTTTCTCAAAAATCCTATTTTCCCTATTTTACCTATTTATATCTGAGGGCTCACATGTTGAGGAGCGCCAAATCACTCGGCGTCCTCGCCGGTGACCTGCGCATGCGTCCCCATCAAGCAGGTATCCTAGATACCGGATTGACTCTTCCGGTCATGCGCAGTTACAATTTCATGTCTGCAATGAATACAGCACACTGCGCATGCGCCCACTAGTATGCCCGCGTCATAGTTTCTCCGGTCACGCGCCATAGCGCTAGCCTCGCCGTGAGAAGTATTGGCACCCGGTTCATCTCCTAGGGGATTTAAAGACTAGTAGCTTGACTCCCAGTCCGAGGACATTGTATTAGGAACTGATATACACATTGTATTATGCCAAATAGCTTATCAATATTATAATCCCACATACTCATTCTTTCCTGAATCCATCCTTCCCACTGTTCTAGTCTCAACTTAAAGGGACATCTGTATGACAAACCAGTATCAGATACATACTAAAATTAATGGTAGCCAAACCCCCTATCCTTATATATGTATGGCAGCCATATGCCAAGAGGACACATAAACAGAGTCATTAGATATATACTTAATATGATAAAGAAAAAAACAATTTTCTATAATTTAAACAGGGATTCATGACCATCATGTCAGATGTTTTTCCCCCAAAATTTATACATCTGAAGCCGTGAGTGCAGAAAATCATATAAAACAACCAAAATAAAGCATCTCATTCAGACCTTCTGGTTGCAATGATTTAAGTCGATACATCCATTCAGTTTCCTTACACAATAATCTGTTATCAATATTCCCTTTTCTGGAAGTTACTTGTATTTTTTAAATACACAAAAATGAGCACAAGGGCTCCCCATAGCAGTGCCCCTGAGCTGGTGGTAGACCCTGGGCCCGAAGAGGAAATAGTTGTGAGTTAACGTGTATTTGAGGAGTTTAAGAACCAGTTCATTGTGCTTTTCATACTGTCTCCCTCTTGTCCTGAGAAAAAACTCAACCGCGTGTAGGCCCCAGTGGTGTGGAATGCTGCTATATAGTGCTTCCACATCCACTGAGGCCAACAGGACGTCCCCATCAGTCTGGAACCCTTCAAGTTTGTTTAGAAGGTCTGATGAATATCTCAGATACGATGGCAGTGTCACCACAAAATTCCTCAGGACCTTGTCGATATAGATCCCAATGTTCTGTGTAAGTGACTGGATCCCTGACACTATTGGGCGTCCTTTTAATGGAAATAGTCCCTTGTGTATTTTCGGTAGGGAGTAAAAAGTTGCCAATTGTGGTTTTTTAGGTAGTAAGAACCTGGCTTCATCACCAGAGAGAATACCATCATTAACCCTCTGAATTACTATCATTTCCAATTCCTCCAAAAATTCCTCGGTAGGGTCATTCCTCAAAATGGCATAGCCCTCCTTATCTTCTAGAAGTCGACTACACATAAGAGCATATTTATCGTGATCCATTACTACAGTGTTCCCCCCCTTATCCGAGGGTTTAATTACAATCCTAGGGTCAGATTCTAATTCTCTTAGGGCCAAGGTTTCTTTTTTAGTCAGATTCGAAGAATAACTCCATATTGATTTCTTCCTTGCAAGTGACTCTAAATCCTTGGTTACCATTCTTAGAAAGATGTCTATTTCTGGGGTATCCTGGGGTGGAGGGAACCTCGTGCTTTTTGGTCTAAGGTCTGTTTGAGGGGCAATGCTAGTCCCATGATCCCCTTCTTCCATCAACCCAACCAGAGTCCTTACTCCTGGAAGATCTTCCATAGAGATAACTGCGCATGACCGGAAGAGTCAATCCGGTATCTAGGATACCTGCTTGATGCGGACGCATACGCAGAACACCAGCGAGGACGCCGAGTGATTTGGCGCGCCTCAACATGTGAGCCCTCGGATATAAATAGGTAAGAGGCACACAACAGTGGTGGTCATCATTAAGCATCTAGCAGCTTTATCGCCGCTGCTCTTTCTGTGTATCATGGTCTGCCTATACTCCCCTGATGAACCCTGAGATGAGGAACAGGGGGACACGCGTCGGGAAAATAGGATTTTTGAGAAAGCAACTTAAGGTCGTATCTATCTATGGTGTATGATTTATTATTATCTGACCTAAAAGTTATATTTCTTGTGGGAAATAGGATTTTTTTGAGAAATCAACCTATGGTCGTATTTATCTTTGATATATGATCTATTGTCATTTGACCTAAGATATACATATTTCTTGCTTCTTCCAGTGGTGGTGTGCTGTGTGGTCTAGTCCCTTGTATTGAGACCCTAGTGATATACACCCTGTGGTTTTCATTTATGTGAAATATATCTATAAAATATGGTTTAGTCCCTTTGATTTATACCTTAGTGACATAAACTTTGTGGTTCTCATTTATGTAAATAATATCTATTAATATCTAGTGTGTATTGACAATGGTGATTTATGCTGCTTAGGAAGATTTTAAGTGGTTTATGATTTTATAAGGATTTAATAAAGGTTATATTTTAGATTTAGAGTTTGTATTTGAGAATCTAATTAAGAATGAGGTTCTTAAAAAAAATGGGAAACAAAGGATAGACAAGGTAGAAAAATCAAGTATAATATGTCCAAAGTAGAGAGACAAGTCTTGGATGCATTAAAAAGGGACGAACAACTTATCATTAAGAAAGCCAATAAGGGTGGGTCAATGGTCATCATGGACAAGTCTTTCTATGTCCATGAGGCCGCAGTCCACCTGAGTGACACAATAGTATATCAGAAATTACCAACAGATCCCACCGATGAAATTAAATCTTTAATATATGATACCATTAATGAAGCAGTGGAGTTAGGAATTATTAATATAAAAATGAGAGATCTACTTATTTGTCAGAATCCACGTGTTCCTATTTTTTATTTGGTACCCAAGGTACATAAATCGATTCAGGCACCTCCTTGTCGGCCGATAGTGTCAGGGGTCAACTCGTTGCTAGAACCTCTGGCAGCGTTTGTTGACTCTTATTTACAAGCACATGTGAGATCTGACCCGAATTGTCTGAGTGACACGGGCCAGTTCTTACATAAATTGCAATCAGTGGATAAATCCAAAATTACATAGATGTGCACTCTGGACATAAAAAAACAATTATTCACTAATATTCCACATGCTGAGGGATGTGTGGCAGTGAGAGAAGCCCTGAACCTTGATCCCAAGTTTTCAAACTCATTCATAGAATTTTTGATGCGTCTTTTGGACATAATTTTGACAAAATTTTTTTTTAGATTTGGACTGGATTTTTTTCTTCAAACGCAAGGCACATCTATGGGTTCTCCCGTCGCCCCCAGTTTTGCCAATCCTTACATGACTTCTTTCAAAATCAGTTTGTTCACACATCGGAGTTTTCGCAGTATATTCTGATGTGGGTCCGGTATGTGGATGACGTGTTCGTCCTATGGACGGGCACGGAATCCAAATTAGAAGAATTCCATCAGCATCTTAATCAGTGTCATCCACTTATTGAATTCACTCTGAATAAAAATCAGAGTGTCATTCAATATCTGGATGTTGAAATACATAAGGACCAATCATGTATTACTACCACTTTATATAGCAAGCCAATAGATCATAATAATTTATTACATCGCTATTCGTTTCATGCACCACGGACATTTAAAGGCATTCTCCGTGGCCAGTTCCTCAGTGCGCGGCGTATATGCTCTACGGATCAAGAATACCTTAAGCATATGGAAAAATTGATTAACAAATTTACAGTGAGAGGCTATAATAGAGAAGAATTGGAAAGGGTGGGCTATGATATACTCTCTATAACTCGTGAGGAAGCATTAAAATCTAAGCAAAGAGTAAAAACAAACGCATCATGTTTTTGTCTACTTACGATCAGCATTCTGACATGATACAGAAAGCCATTACACGGCACTGGTCCACACTTTCCAGTGATCCGAAATATGGCCACCTGTTTTCAGAGGGCTATAATTTTGTCTACAAATGTGGTAGATCTATTGGGGATTCCTTGGTCCATACTGACATAGAGGTGAAGATGAAAAAGGATCAACAGTCCCTACTTCAAACTAAGAGGAAGGGCACATACCCCTGTTTGTCCTGTAACAGCTGTAATGCCATAATAAAAGGGGAATATATCAAACATCCGAGTAAGGGATTTGACATACCGATTAAGAGATTTTTTACCTATCTAACCAGAAATGTAGTGTATTTATTAAAATGTCCCTGCGGGAAACCATATGTGGGTCAAACTAGCCATCCAGTCCACATTCGGATAAATGAGCACAAATCAGCAATAAGGAATTTTAAATCCAAAATGACCATCAGTGACCAGACAATTACTGAGGAGACTAATAGATACAGAGAGGGTACGGTGGCGCGACATTTCCACGAAGCAGGACATCAGTCACATGAATTACGCTGGTGCATTATTGAACAGGTGTCTTGCAGGGACAGCAGTATGCTACGTTCTCGTCTGTTACAACGTGAGGCAATGTGGATATTTAGACTAGACTCACAAATACCTAAAGGCTTGAATGAAGTGTTCAGTCTCCGTCCGTTTTTGTAGAAAAGATAGGTTACTAGTATTTATTATATGTTACATGTTTGTAATTGTGAGTCGTTGGTGTTGTTAGTTTGTTTTGTTACTATATTGTAACTAAGTGACGCTGTTACGTGGGTTCTATATAAATGTCATATCGGTAAGCTTCCTCAGACACATTCGGGGGATATCGTCAAATGACGCCGTCTGAAGAAGGAGGACACACCTCCGAAACGTCACACATGGGCGTTCGCCGTTCCACGTGGTGAATCTGGCATTCAGTGTCTAGCTGTGTTTCTCATACTTGTCTACTATATGGAGGATTCCAAAGCGATATGAAGATAAGCTAAGTGATATAATGGATATTCAAGGCCATGTTTTGCATTAACACGTCACAGGTTTTTACTCCGTTTTGTACATATTTGTGTGGATATGCCCTGTAAATTATGGGTCACATACTAATTAGAGTAAAAAGCAGTTTATTACTAATGAAAAATCAACAACGTGTGGACTGAGTCTGTTTATACGCATGCCATTGCAGCCAGTCAAGGCTCCACCACCTCTGCAGAAGGGAGCTGTTTCTCTTTGACATCATCTCCCGGTCCAGATGCTCCTGCTCCTCGCTACTCATGGCGCCAGCAGTCGTTCAACGAGGTGATTGCAAAGAGACAACAGTATGCGTCCAACCATCCTAAGGTGCAGCAGCTGACCGTGCTCCTGTTCAAGTTGTTGGTACTGCAGTCCCTCCCTTTCCAAAGGGTGGACTCTGCACCATTCAGAGAACTAATGGCTTGTGCCGAGCCGAGATGGAGAGTTCCAAGCCATAATTTATTTTCCAAAAAGGCAGTACCAGCACTTCATAAATATGTAGAACAGAAGGTGGGCCAGTCCTTGAGCTTATCGGTTTGTTCCAAGGTGCACGGCAGCGCGGACGTCTGGAGCTGTAACTACGGTCAGGGCCAGTACATGTCCTTTACGGCCCAATTGGTGAATGTGCTTCCGGCCCAGGCACACCAACAACTTGGACAGGAGACGCCGCTTTCTCCTCCACATTGTCAAACTGCGGCTCCTGCGCCAATGTCCGCCTCCTCCTCCTCCACCACCACCACCATCTCAGCCTCCACAAGTACTGCTCCATCATACCACATGTGTAGGGCACAGCAGTGTCACGCAGTTCTACACCTGGCTTGCCTCGGCGAACGAAGTCACACAGGGGAGGAACTGCTCCGTGTCATGCAGCAAGAAATCGATGTGTGGCTTTCTCCGCGCCAACTGCAAATCGGAACCATGGTGATGGACAATGGGAGGAACATGGTGTCCGTGCTGCACCGAGGAGGGATGGTCCATGCGCCCTGCATGGCGCACGTGTTCAATCTGGTTGTGAAAAGGTTCCTGAAGTCTTCCACCGATCTTCAGAAGATTCTGAAAATGGCCAGGAAACTGTGCATGCACTTCATCCATTCCTACAAAGCCAGGAACACCCTCCTAGAGTTGCAGCGGCAGAATGGCCTCCCCCAACACACTCTGATATGCGATGTTTCCACCCGTTGGAATTCCAGCCTGCACATGTTGGACCGACTGTTTGAACAGAGAAAGGCCATTAACGATTTTTTGATGATCCAGGCGGACAGGAGTACTCCCCTGTGTAACTTTGATGTCAGCCAGTGGCAGCTCATGCGTGACACCTGCCATTTGTTGAGGCCATTCGAGGAGGCCACGTTATTTGTCAGTCGCCAGGACTACGGGATGAATAACGTCATTCCACTGCTTCATATCCTGGAACAGATGCTGAAAAATCTGTCTGGGCAGGGGACTGGAGACGTGGCGACTACATCTCGCGGCCACATGAGTCCGGTGGGGAATGAAATGGAGGAGGAGGAGGTCATTGGAGCAGAAGCATTGTCTGGTGAAATGAGTGGATTTTCTACCCAGGTGACAAGAGAGGAGGAGCAGGAGCAGCTGGAGGAGGTAGATGGAGATGACGAAGATGAGGCAGATAACCCGCAAGCACCGTGGCAGTATACAGTGGAGATGGAGGCAGGGAGCCCCTCGGAGTCACTTGTGCAGATGGCCCGCAGCATGCTGATTTGCCTGGCTAGTGACAGCCTTATAGTCAGCATCCGGCAGAGGGATGACTTCTGGCTCTCAACCCTATTGGACCCTTGCTACCGGTCCAAAATGGGAGCCTTTTTCCCAGCTATTGAGAGGGAGGACAAAACTCAAATACTATAGGGAAATCCTCCGTAGTCAGTTGGCCGCTGCCGATGTGCGGCATCGTCCCTCCTCTGACAGGTCTGACCGGGGGGTTCTTCAGCGCTCACGTACTACAGCCGCGGCTGCTGGGGGAAGGTGGGAGGGTAGGAGCAGTACCAGCTCCATCAGCAGCAACCTAAGTCTGGAGTCACTGATGAGCAGCTTCCTTCACCCGCCTAATGAGGAGGGCAGTCGCCAGCAGCAGCAGCAGGACCTGGAGCAGACCCTGAACCAACAGGTGGTGGCCTACTTGGACAGCACTCTGCCACCCCAGTTAGAAGATCCGCTGGACTACTGGGCAGCCAAACTGGATGTGTGGCCGCAACATGCCGAGTTTGCAGTGGAGAAGCTGTCCTGCCCGGCCAGTAGTGTGGCATCAGAGCGGGTGTTCAGTGCGGCGGGGGCCATCGTTACCCCAAGGAGAACCCGCTTGTCCACGGGAAATGTGGAACGACTGACCTTTGTCAAGATGAATCAGGCATGGATCGGCCAGGATTTCCATACACCAATGCCTTAGGCGTCCGACTACATCAGCTATGACGCCTCACCCAAACTGTGAGAAATGAGTCTGGGTTCAAACTACCTGCCTCAGCCACTAATCTGATGCCGCCACTCGCCTGATGCCACACATCTGCTGACAGTTTCTCCATCTGCCACCAACCATCTTTACCAGGGACTGGTATTGCCACCCACCTCCACACTCTGTCATTGTGCCACTGTCTGACCTCATGCTGCTGCTGTTGTGGCTGCTGCCGTGACCTCCACACTGTGTCATTGTGCCACTCTCTGAACTCATGCTGTTGCGCCTGACGCCGTCACCTCCACTCTCTGTCATTGTGCCACTCTGTGGCCTTATCCAGTTTTTGCCACCTCCAGAATATCATTGTACCACTGTCTGACCTCATGCTGCTGCTGTGGCTGCTGCCGTGACCTACACACTCTGTCATTGTGCCACTGTCTGACCTCATGCTGCTGCTGTGGCTGCTGCCGTGACCTACACACTTGTTCATTGTGCCACTCTGTGGCCTATTCCTGTTTTGTGCCACTTCACAGATGTCATTGTGCCACTGTCTGACCTCATGCTGCTGTTGTTGCTGGTGCCATGACATCCACACTGGGTCATTGTGCCACTGTCTGACCTCATGCTGCTGCTGCCGTGACCTACATATTGTCATTGTGCCACTGTCTGACCTCATGCTGCTGCTGTGGCTGCTGCCATTGACCTAGACACTGTGTCATTGTGCCACTGTCCCGACCTCATGCGGCTGCTGTGGCTATGCCGTGATCTAACACTCAGTCATTGTGCCACTGTCTGACCTCATGCTGCTGCTGTGGCGGCTGCCGTGACCTACACACTGGTATTGTGCCATTTTTGACCCTGCTGCTGCTTGGCTGCCTGCTTTTGACCTATACACTGTCATTGTGCCACTGTCTGACCTCATGCTGCTGTGTGGCTGCTACCGTGACCTACACACTCTGTCATCGTGCCACTCTGTGGCCTATTCCTGTTTTTGCCACCTCCAGACTATCATAGTGCCACTGTCTGACCTCATGCTGCTGTTGTTGCTGGTGCCATGACATCCACACTGTGTCATTGTGCCACTGTCTGACCTCATTGGGTGCTGTGCCGTGACCTACATACGTGTCATGTGCCACTGTTGACCTCATGCTGCTGCTGTGGCTGCTGCCTGACCTAGACACTGTGTCATTGTGCCACTGTCTGAACTCATGCTGCTGCTGTGGCATGCCTGACCTACACCCCTCAGGTCATTGTGCCACTGTCTGACCTCATGCTGCTGCTGTGGTGCTGCCGTGACCTACACACTGTGTCATTGTCCACTCTGTGCCTATTCCTGTTTTTGTCCACCTCCAGAATGTCATTGTGCCACTGTCTGACCTCATGCTGCTGCTTTGGCTTGCTGCCCGTGACCTACCACTGTGTCATTGTGCCACTGTCTGACCTAATGCTGCTGCTGTGGCTGCTCCGTGACCCTAAACATTGGTGTCATTGTGCCACTGTCTGACCTCATGCTGCTGCTGTGGTGCTGCCCGTGACCTACACACTGTCATTGAGCAACTGTCTGACATCATGCTGCTGTTGGCTGCTGCCGGGGACCTACACACTCTGTCATTGTGCCACTGTCTGACCTCATTTCTGCTGCTGTGCTGCTACGTGACCTACACAAATCTGTCATTGTGCCACTGTATGACCTCATGCTGATGCTGCTGTGCTGGCTGCGTGACTACACACTCTGTCATTGTCCACTCTGTGGCCTATTCCCGTTTTTGCCACCTCCAGATGTCATTGTTCACAGTTGACCTCCATGCTGCTGTTGTTGGCTGGTGCCATGACATCCACATGTTGTCGTTGTGCCAACTGTCTGACCTCATGTGCTGCTGCTGGCTGCTGCCTACCTAGGACACTGTGTCATTGTGCCACTGTCTGACCTCATGCTGCTGCTGTGCTGATGCCGTGACCTACACACTATGTCATTGTGCCACTGTCTGACCTCATGCTGCTGCTGTGGCTGCTGCCGTGACCTACACACTGTGTCATTGTCCCACTCTGTGGCTGCTGCCGTGACCTACACACTGTCATTGTGCCACTGTCTGACCTAATGCTGCTGCTGTGGCTGATACCGTGACCTACACACTCTGTCATTGTGCCACTCTGTGGCCTATTCCTGTTTTTGCCACCTCCAGAATGTCATTGTGCCACTGTCTGACCTCATGCTGCTGTTGTTGCTGGTGCCATGACATCCACACTGTGTCATTGTGCCACTGTCTGACCTCATGCTGCTGCTGCCGTGACCTACATACTGTGTCATTGTGCCACTGTCTGACCTCATGCTGCTGCTGTGGCTGCTGCCGTGACCTACACACTGTGTCATTGTGCCACTGTCTGACCTCATGCTGCTGCTGTGGCTGATGCCGTGACCTACACACTCTGTCATTGTGCCACTGTCTGACCTCATGCTGCTGCTGTGGCTGCTGCCGTGACCTACACACTGTGTCATTGTCCCACTCTGTGGCCTATTCCTGTTTTTGCCACCTCCAGAATGTCATTGTGCCACTGTCTGACCTCATGCTGCTGCTTTGGCTGCTGCCGTGACCTACACACTGTGTCATTGTGCCACTGTCTGACCTCATGCTGCTGCTGTGGCTGCTGCCGTGACCTACACACTGTGTCATTGTGCCACTGTCTGACCTCATGCTGCTGCTGTGGCTGCTGCCGTGACCTACTCACTGTCATTGTGCCACTGTCTGACCTCATGCTGCTGCTGTGGCTGCTGCCGTGACCTACACACTCTGTCATTGTGCCACTGTCTGACCTCATGCTGCTGCTGTGGCTGCTGCCGTGACCTACACACTCTGTCATTGTGCCACTGTCTGACCTCATGCTGCTGCTTTGGCTGCTGCCGTGACCTACACACTGTGTCATTGTGCCACTGTCTGACCTCATGCTGCTGCTGTGGCTGCTGCCGTGACCTACACATTGTGTCATTGTGCCACTGTCTGACCTCATGCTGCTGCTGTGGCTGCTGCCGTGACCTAACACACTGTCATTGTGCCACATGTCCTGACCTCATGCTGCTGCTTTGGCTGCTGCCGTGACCTACACACTCTGTCATTGTGCCACTGTCTGACCTCATGCTGCTGCTGTGGCTGCTGCCGTGACCTACACACTCTGTCATTGTGCCACTGTCTGACCTCATGCTGCTGCTGTGGCTGCTGCCATGACCTCCGCACTGTGTCATTGTGCCACTCTGTGACCTAATCCTTTTTTTGCCACCTCTAGAATGTCACTGTGCCACTGTCTGACCTCATGCTGCTGCTGTGGCTGCTGCCGTAACCTACACACTGTGTCATTGTGCCACTCTGTGGCTTACTCCTGTTTTTGCCACCTCCAGAATGTCATTGTGCCACTCTCTGACCTCATGCTGCTGTGGCTGCCGCCGTCACCTCCACACTCTGTCACTGATGTTGCCACCTGAGCCCTCAGCTTGTTTTTTTCCAGCTGTCGCTCGCATGACTTTATCAGGCTAGATTCCCCCTTCAGTTTTTTGGTCAGTTTTGCCCTCTTAAGTGCCCAGGGAATTTTATAGTGAAGCGATTCTAAGAGCGGCGGCAGTCATGTGCGTGTCATACTAAAATACAACATTATATGAAGACCAAACCACGCTCCCTCTGCATATTTAAGCATGACACGACGTTCTACAGCACCCTGCAGGCTCTGTGCAGCCTGGAAACAGCTGTTTTTTAACGTGATTTGTCCCGAAGTAATTCGGAACGAAGTTATTTTTTGTCGAGAAATTCGGCGAAGTGAACGAACCGAATTTCGGGAAATTCGCCCATCTCTAATTCCTAGCCATCTGTTTCCTAAAAGATTTCACTGTAACTTTAGATTCTGTTTGTCCTACTAACGTCACATCCAGATAATGGTTAAGATGGTTAGTATTGATATACTGTATAAATGAGTTAACTTATGACACACCAAGAGCAGGTCGTCTATATAGCAACCATACCACATTGCAATATGAATATTATAAAGCAAGGGGGAAAAATGGGCTCCCATAGAAGCTCCCCTCCATTGCAGAAAAAAAACTTTAATTGAGCATAAAATAATTATGCCTCAATAAATAATGTACTACATCAACCAAAAAATTGCATTTAGATTGCTTGTACGGACAGTGATGATACAAAAAGTATTTCAATGCCAAAATTGCTTGTTGGCGAGGTATGCTAGGGCATAAAGCAACAACATCACAAGATAATCAACTAGCATCATCACCCCAGGTTACCTCTTCTATAGCCATAATGTAACTCGGGATCTGCGTGAGTAAAAGTTGAAGTTGGTAATCTACCCAGTCTCCCAGCATTTCATTTAATGAACCTATTGCAGCTACCATAGGGCAAAATACTGGATGGAATCCACCTTATTCACTTTCAGTAGGGAGTGATAAATGGCAACTACTAGACTCTCTACAAACATTTTTTCAGCTAAATTAGATTTGATGACTCCATTGTGTGTTCCATGTGGCAAAATACTTTTTAATTTGACCTTAAACTCAGAAACAGGATCCTCTTGGAGTTGCAGGTAGGTATGTGTATCCTCTAACATTTTAAAAGTTTCTCTCCTGTATAATTCTGAGTTTAGGATCCTCACTACCAACCCCTTGTAAGCTGCTCTTACCATAATATCCTTATTTTGAGATAACTCTTTGATAGCCCTCCTTCCTCCTGGAGAAAGATTGTCTTTAGTGCGTGCACCCTTAGTTCTATGATACAATCTCAAGAGATACTTTTCCACTCTATCTTGAAAAATATCTAAATTACCAGGTCTCAACTGAACTCAAAAGCCCTCTCTGGACCCTTCCTGTGCTGCCAACTACCGACCAGTCTCTAAACTGCCCTTCATCTCCAAACTCCTGGAACACTTGGTCTACTCTCGCCTAATCCGCTATCTCTCTGCTAACTCTCTTCTTGACCCTTTGCAATTAGGCTTCTGCTCTTTACACTCCACAGAAACTGCTCTTGCTAAAGTTTCAAATGATCTCCTGACAGCAAAATCTCAGGGTAACTACTCATTGCTGCTTCTTCTGGATCTCTCTGCAGCATTTGACACTGTTGATCACCACCTCCTCTTCAACATGCTCAGTGCCATCAGTATCCAGGACACTGCACTCTCTTGGTTCTCTTTCTACCTCTCTAACCGCTCCTTCAGTGTCTCATTTTCCGGTTGGGGTTCAGTGTCTCATCCTGCTGTTGGGGTTCCTCAGGGATCCGTTCTAGGTCCTCTCCTCTTTTCTATCTACACAGCCCCCATCGGACAAACCATCAGCATATTTGGCTTTCAGTACCATCTCTATGCAGATGACACTCAACTAAACACCTCCTCCCGAGACATCACTCCTACCCTGCTACAAAACACCCGTGACTGTCTGTCCGCTGTCTCTGACATCATGTCCTCTCTCTATCTTAAACTGAATCTCACTAAAACGGAACTTCTAGTCATCCCATCATCTACTAACCGACCTCACCCTGCTATTTCTCTCTCCGTGTGTGGCACCACCATAACTCCTCGGCAGCAGGCCCGCTGTCTGGGGGTTATACTAGACTCAGATCTGTCCTTCACCTCATATATCCAATCCCTTGCCCGCTACTGTCACCTGCACCTCAAGAACATCTTCAGAATCCGTCCGTTTCTCACTGTGGAAACAACTCAAACTTTCATTGTTGCTCTTATTCTTTCTCGTCTTGACTACTGTAGCTCCCTCCTGGTTGGTCTTCCTCTCTGTAAACTCTTCTCTCTCCAATCTGTCCTGAATGCAGCAGCCAGACTTGTCTTTCTTTCAAGCCGCTATACTGATGCCTCTACCCTGTGTCAGTCACTGCACTGGCTGCCTATTCAGTACAGAATACAACCTAATCTCATCACTCTCACCCATAAGGCTATCCACAGCGCTGCACCCCTCTACATCTCCTCCCTCATCTCTGTCTACCACCTCACCCGCTCTCTCCGCTCTGCTACTGATCTAAGATTACACACCTCACTCATCCGAACCTCCCATGCCCGTCTCCAAGATTTTGCACGTATTGCACCAGTTCTCTGGAACATGTTACCCCATGTGATCAGGCACACTCACAACCCTCACAGTTCTAAGTGCGCTCTGAAAACTCATCTTCTTAGACAAGCCTATCAAGATCCCTAATTGTTAACCCCCCAAATTCTGTCACACATTCGTCACTTCCTACACTTTGGCACCCACAGGCACTTATCTGTATATAGATGTATGGTTAGGATGGCAGGTTCATCCACTTTTTATGTGTACTACCCTATTTTTATGTAACATGGCTGGTCCATTGTAAACCAAGCACTTGTCACCCTTTGTTTCACCCATACAGCCTAATAGATTGTAAGCTCTTACGAGCAGGGCCCTCACACCTCGTGTGTCATTTGTCAGTAGCTTTTTTACAATGTAATGTCTGGTTTGTCTGTGCTTATTCCCTCTATTTTGTAAAGTGCTGCGGAGTATGTTGGCGCTATATAAATAAAGATTATTATTATTATTAACTGTATAAAATCCCACGTTCCCTATAGTATATTGTTCCTCAATATCAATGTCACTTTCCATACATGAGTTATCTGTCAAAGACCGTAACGCAGCTACACTACATAATTCCTGAAAAGGAAAACAAGAGTTTGTATATTTAAAGGAAATGTGTCATCAAAAATTAATAATTGTTTAACTCACGTTTTTATGTTAAACACATTTTTTCGAGTTTTTGGTTATATTTCTTTTTAATTTTTCATATCACTTTTAATATTTTTTAATAATTCTTATGTCCTGCAGTTTTCACTTTGGCCACTAGGCCTTGTTTACACTGCTTTAACAGCAGTCAGAGAGATACACATAGGAACCATAAGACTGTTTCTGTCCAATAGACTTCAATAGGACAGTTTTCTAGTTATGCTGTGTGACCTAATAAGAAATCACTCTGCAGGGAGGAGGGGGCTGAGAGCTGTGACTATCTCCTCTTGTGACTGGCGGATTCTGTGTTATCTATTCACACTGGTGTCTCCTTCCAGTTTGACCCTGCTTGTGTTAATAATGAGCAGACTACTGAGAATCTTTATCTATAGGACAGGAAGTGTCAGACTGTTATTAGGCTTAGTGGCCAAAGTGAAAACTGCAGGACTTAAGAATTATTAAAAAATATTGAAAGTGATATGGAAAATTAAAAATAAACAAAAATTCTTAAAAAATGTGTTTAACATAAAAACGTGAGTTAAACAATAAGTCATTTTTGATGACACATTCCCTTTAACATCTGTTATCTTAAGACCTTCTTTTTCCTGCATGTTTTTTAGCATACTCCTGCTGTAAATAGCACTGAACCCTTTCAGATTTTGGATGATTTTCTAATGTCAAAAAATGATTAATGTAATCATATGAGCAAACTTGTTAACAGCTAGCAAGATGTCATACACTTTAAAGTTATTTACTGGTGAAAAATTCAAACCTATCGCTAGACATGCTATTTGATCCATCAACAGAACTGGATAAATTCACTATCTGACAGGATTCCTCAGGTTCTCCTGCAAGTCCCATGGTATAACTTTTCTTGCGGTGCCTCCGACCTGCCTTCCTCCAATGGCTCCATAGAGGTGATCTTCTTCGGAGTCCTCTGACATATTGGATGATGAGTTACCTCGAGAAATTCCCATGTCTTCCAGAGCTACTGCGCCTACTATCTCTCAGAATTGAGCGTGGTGTGAATTCTTCAGTTGTATACTTGACTGCTCTCATAGTCATAGGCATCCCATCAAAAATTTGGTTTAAAGTCAATGACATCGTCTTCCAATTGTTTAATATTCAGATTCATCTCAGTAAATAAAACATTATGATGGCCTGTGTGATTTGTGCTTTTAAACCAATGAGACTAATTACCTCTTGTTCTACTATTAGTCGGATAAGTTGGAGTGAACAGTCCGATAATATGTGTTTCCACCTTTGTGTAAAATCATCATTGAATTTGGCGGCTGCCATTTTTCGCAAACTTAATCCTCTGGGAACCATGTTTCTTCCAATATAAAAGTTAAGAGTTGCAGAATCCCACCATATATTTTTTTCCTTTTACTTAAATGTTTCTAAGTTGCGGAAAAGGGGTAATAATTCATTATTAGATGATACATATGTCAGGGCTCTCCATCCCTGAAAAATCTTTGCCACCCTTTGTAATTGTAAGGTGTGATCTGCATCAACCATATTTGAAAGAATGTGTATATGCTTATTCAAACAAAATGCACTTCAATAATGTGAACAGAGTGGCTGTTTATATCAATGAAAGCAATTCAGAGAAGAACAGGGGAGCAAATCCACTGGGCTTCACATACGAAAGAAACAACAAAGTATTTGTAGTCCGCTCACCCTGACAGACGTGCAATGATCCAAATGGAGCATGGTGTGGATATATCCCATCGATCCAACGACGACATAGAACAGAGTCACCCACTAGACGTTAAGGTCCATGAGAACTTGGGGTTACAGTGTCCATGATTTGGAGAAAGCTAAACATAAAATTAAAGTGCTGGATCGGAAGGAATTTCTTTCGATAATCAAGCTAAAAATAAAATAGGGATCCAATAATATTGTATTTTCTACCACTTTTAGTCCACAATATAGACAAATAGTTTCAATTATTAATAAACATTTAAGAATTATAGAGAGTGTTACAAATAGGTGTTCATTTAGTATGAAAAAAGGCCCCTACTTTAGGAAATGTCTTAGCCCCTAACTTATTTACTAGTCCACAAGTAATGCATGACACTTGGCTTAATGTGAATAGATTCTTCAGATGCGGCCATTTAAGATGTACCACTTGTCGGTTCTATAAAGATGTGGAATCATTTGCATCTTGTTCCAATGGCCAATCTTTTCCTATTAGATCATATGTAAATTGTAACAGCAAATATGTGGTGTACCTGGTTAATTGTGAACTATGTTAGGTTCAGTATGTAGGTTGTACCATGGGACCGCTCAAAGTCAGTATAAGAAGACACCTGTCAGATGCCAAAAAGACACATCACGGGCGTCTCTATGGTTCATCAATTCAGAGCATCCGGGAGAAAGAATCCTCCGACATGCAAAAGGTAGGAAAATAAGCGCAATAGTGAAGCCCAGACAATAATAAATATAACATGAGAGGGGAATGTACTCACCTCTCTTAGCTGTACTATAACTGGTACAGCTAAAGTTTAAAACATCTCAGTATGGGTATAGGCACTGCTGCTCTTTAGGACCTGACACTCCGGCGTCCCACGTGGTTCTAGGCGTCCCACGTGGTTCAGCAACGGGGACAGTAATTGGTTGTAGAAAAAACACAGGTGTGTTTTAGAAAAGGTCCTTCAAAGGAGCGCTGCACAGCAATAGGAGTCCACTACCGCAACTAAATGGGTAGGATTTATCTACTTTATTAGAATAAAATGGTGACGCGTTTCGCGGGCACCTCTGACCCGCTTCTTCAGACCATGAATACAGAATTATGACACTTTGTTATATACTATTCACTAAAGGAAGAGGCGGAGTGAAATTGCTAGTGACGTCACTCCGCCTGCTTCCATTTAGATACATACAAACACAACACATTAGCCCTATTTCACAATATTTCCTCTATGATTGCAATGAGTATAATAACAATATAATAATAAATAATAATAAATATACCTTTCTGAAGATCAACAGTATATCTATAAAAACGATACAATATACCTAGAATAAGAAAAATTATATATATATAAATATACTGTAAATATACTCTTAAAAAGTTAAAATTTAAATTAAATTTTTTTTTTAATTCTCTAGTTTATTGTAACTCGTTCAAAACATAAGGCTTAAGGGTGGTGAGAATGTAAATCCAATAAATTTCACGCATATCTAATGTTTTTTGCCTATCTCTAACATTTATCCCTATATATTCTATAGGCTGTATGGTGAACTTTGGCTTAGGCGTCTCTATGGTGTCACATAGAGTCCCATGCAAGAGATTCCAGTGCTTTAACATTTTCTGGTATTGAAAAAGTGACACGATCTTCAATGGGGTGAGACTTACATAAAAAGTTATTAAGTAGGGAATCAAAGTAGATATTCCTGTTGGATTCTAGGGTTCCCTCAGGCCTAAATATGAGACAGGATATCTCATTATTATTAAAATTGTTCTACTTTTTTAATTAGGATGTTTGTGTTTGTTATAATATGGACAATGAATGGGTTAACATGTGCACCCTTACTTGTGAATGTGATTGATTTCTAAAGAAACATGTGATAAGTAGCTACCTATTTAAGGTATCCTACTCAGTGTGCTGTGCAGGCTACAACTAAGGACCGTTTGTTCGAAATGCTTCAGCTGTTGACATAAATACCGCGTTGTAGTAACGCTCTTCCCATTAGCGTGCTGGAAGCTGTGTTTAGAAATTGTGCAAATTTTTTAATGTGTCTGAATAAAGACCCAAATTGTATTCATCATGGATCTGAATGTGTAGCGGGTGACTCTGTTCTCTATCATTGTGGGATCAATGGGCTAAATCCACCCCACACTCCATTTGGATCATTGCATCAGGATGAGTGGATTACAAATACCATGGTGCTGCCATGCACTTATAGGGTTTTTTTCATCATGCATTTTTAACAGATCCACAGCGGGCTTTAGACTCGCACTTCCTGGTCAGGCTATGGGTGGGTATATAGCAGTGATTGACATATCAGCCTTGCTGTTCCTAGCTATTCTTGTTACAGTGCAAGAGAATTATAAAATGTCAAAAACAAGGCTACAAAACTCTAAAGGGTGAAAGCTTGTCATTTAGTTAGGTAAACAAACTCAATTTCTAGAGATAAGACTGCAGAGAGTGCCTGGACATGGTCAAATGTAAGTTTGTAGGACTTCCGGTTCCGGCACATCCACGAACAGCAGCAAGGAGTGAGAGCTCCCGCCGCGCTTCTCCATTGATCGACGCTCCCTGCTCTTAACCGGCGCATTTCACGGCACTATCAGTGCCCCCAGCAGCACTCACGCTCCGCTGTACGGAGTGGTGAATTTGAAACAGCGGGGAGCCCAAGGGCGGAGTTACAGCCTCCCGGCCGCATAAGATATAGTAACCCGTGCGGCAAAGATGGCGCCCGATCCCCTGCGCTCCACAAGCAGTGGATGTGCGCTGAACCCGCCCGCAGCCCCTTCACAGACCCTAGATGAGGAACAACAAAATGAGGGTGAGTCAATGCCCACTATAGAGCCCCAAACACCAGAGACTGACCTGGAACAGGCCCCTGCAGCAAAACAGCAGGGAGTGGGATCACCCACTGGGATCCAGACTGAATCACAGCAGGATGCAGCTATACAGCTAGCAGTGGCAACATCCACAGGGGCTAAAATGGCTGCAGCTGAACCACACAAGGCACAAGTTAGTCAAGCTACTATACCCAGGCAGCATATGACAGGGCTTGCCTCTATACAAGAGCCCAGTCTCCATACAAAAGAAGAATGGGGGGCTGAAAATGAAGAGTCATTAACTCGCAACAGACTGCATGCACAAACAAAACTGAACCAAATGGGCCAGAATAAATCTACTTTAGCTACAGAAATGGAGGGAGAATGTGGGGAACAAATTCCAGGTCTGGCTATCTCTTGCAAGGCTATGGCAGTGGCGGTGGCTAAACTACTGGCCCCAGACATTATGGCCTCTTTAGAGGTCACAGTAGCCTCTTCAGTGTCGGAGGCAGTCACAGCGTCACTTTCAGCTATTAGATCGGACATATGCAAACAAAAGGCTCAGATTAATGATGTAGAAGAGAGAGTCAGTGGAGTGGAGGACGATATATTGGGGATGCGGAGCTCCTTGGAAAAGCTACTTAGGAGAACGGACTACCTAGAAAACAAAGTGGAAGATCTAGAAAACAGATCCCGCAGAAATAACGTCAGAATTATTGGCCTAAGTGAAGCCATACAACAGAAGAGTCTCCCTAAATTATGCTCTGAAGAAATCCCCAAGATCCTAGGCATCAAGGGCACACTAAAAGTAGAAAGAGCTCACAGGGTGGGTCCGCCACGAATGCCGACGACAGAAGGGAAAACCCCACCAACTACAGTAGAGCGGTGATTGTAAAATATTTGGATTATGCGGAAATGTCCTCCTTAATGCAAGCGTATCGATCTAAAAGAAACACAAGGGTCAGAAACTACTACTATTCGCGGACTACTCGGCGGAAGTCTCCAGAAAAAGAAGGATGTTCTTTGTATGGACATGAACCAACAATGCCCTCTAACAGCCAGAAGGACCTTCGTGCATTCGCTAGAGGGAGCCAAAGTTACAGAAATGCGAGAGAATCTACACCACTGGGACGACTTCGGACGCCAAGGAAGAGATGAGTACATCCTTTACGGGAATCTCGAACGTTATTCAGTTGCAGCTTCCACCTGTTTTTGCTATAGACTGTTGAGGTTGAAAGTCTAATGTGATGATATATCTTTGGGGTTAATGCTCTGAATATAATAGGGAGCAGAGGGATATGCTAAAAGTAAGGTTTTGGCTGTACTTCATTTAGTTAAGGGGAAAACTATCTTTACAGGAAAGGAGGGGGGGGGAAGAGAAATGTGACTGTAGGAGGAGGGTCAGGGGGAGTATCAATGGTGTAAGTGGAATAAACGTTCTGGTGAGGAAAGAGAATTTCACCTCGCTTCAATGTGGGCGAAAAAAGAGGAGTCCGCAGACAGTAAGAAGGAAATTCAAGCAGGGGTTTCACTGTTTTAGTTTGTTTAGGGGTTGTTGGTTTGGGGAAGGGGAAGGGAGAAATCGCATTCTACCTCTATATGTCAAAAGACGAGAATTCCTAGACACAGGTTGAGCATGAAGATAGTGTCCTGGAATGTGAATGGGTTACGTTCCCCCCAAAAACGGATGTTAATCTTGAGGCACCTGAAGAGAATGAGGCTAGACATTGCGCTATTACAGGAGACACATTTAGAAGAAAAAGATTTCCCAAGATTAAAAAAACTTTGGGTAGGAGAGGTCAAGGGTTCAGCAGCGACAAGGGGTAAGGCAGGGGTCTTGGTCCTAATTAACAAAAATACTCCCTGCAAGATCCTATCAGTGGATTCAGACACAGAAGGTAGATACATTAATTTGCGACTAGAGACACCGGCAAGAATATTTAGTTTGATAAATGTATATGCCCCCAACAATCCAGATAAACGATTTTTAAGCAATCTAGAGGCTAAACTCATTCAAGAAGGGGAGAGGGGAATACTATTAGGGGGAGATCTTAACTGTGTCATGAATAATATGGAAGATAGAAAAAGATCGGATAGCAGTAATCCATCAGATAATAGGGGACAGAGTTTATTGAGTAAAATGTGTGATGATCTGGGACTAGTGGATGTATGGAGAAGTTCAAATCCTGCAGAACGGGAATATACCCATTTCTCTCATGCTCATGGGTCATGGTCTAGGCTAGACTATTTTCTGGCCGATTCTGGGACTTTGGGTATGATCGAATCAGTTGAAATTGGCCAGATGGTGATCTCGGACCACTCTCCAGTGTTCATTACACTATATGAGACATTCCCGAGAGGGACAGACATACTTTGGAGGCTCCCTAGTTCGCTTCTGGTTGACGAACAATTTAAAGAACTATTAAATCAGTGGTGGAGGGAGTATGAACAGGACAACAGGATACATACAGACTCCCCAAGCTTATTTTGGGATGCAGGAAAGGCAGTTCGTCGAGGGAGAGTGAGGGCTTATATGGCAGCCAAAAAGAAAAAAGCGAGGCAGAATTTTAATGAGGCCACAGAGAGGTTAAGACTAGCATATACGGCATTCCTGTCAAATCCTTCGGATGACAAATTTAAAAAATATGGATGGCAACTAAAGAATTATTCGATCTTCAACAAAAAAGAATTGAATCACTACGATATGATCAGTTTAAAGTATCCTTATTCAAATTCGGGAACAAGGCAGGAAAGCTGATGTCTGGTCTAGTAAAAGGAAAGAGAGGAGTCACAAACATCATTGCCCTTAAAAAAAACTCAGGGGAACTGAAAAAAGGACCCAAAGAAATCAACGATATTTTGCGGGAATACTATAATAACCTCTACACGCAAGCGGGGTTCGATCATACAAAAGGACAGAACTTTCTTAAGAATATACCTGTATTATCTGAACATAACATAACACTATTAAACGCAGAGGTGGAGGAAGAGGAGATTAGGGAAACTATTGGTCAGCTCCCACCCAATAAGGCACCAGGGCCTGATGGCCTGCCAGGGGAAGTGTACAAAATATTGCAAGGAGAGTGGACTTCTACTTTGAAACAGGTGTTTGGGGAGATTGTTGGAAAAAAGACTATGTTGCAGTCTGGCGATACAGCATATATTAAAGTGCTGTTCAAACCAGGGAAAGACCCAACCAAACACACAGAAAAAGTCAAAAGCCAGCTCACCATGTAGTATGAGTCAGTCGGGATCCATCCGTGCAAGTGTAACGTCCAGAGGAAACGTCCTTATGGTTGTAGCAAGGAAGAGCAGGTAACAGCACAGGAATGGATGATCCCAATTGTAGAATAAAATCTAATATTTATTGGGTTCCATTTAAAAACAGCAACATCCGAAGTCTGTACAGCTAACGTGTTTCGGGTGAGACGCCACCCTTACTCATAGCAGACCCATAGAAAGACCCAACCAAACCCGAATCGTACCGTCCCATATCTTTAATAAATCAGGATATAAAAATATTTTCTAAAATAATGGCCGACAGATTAGCGGGGTTAATACCAAAACTGATTGGGGATCACCAAATGGGATTTATCCAGGGCCGATCAGGGGTTAAAAACATCAGGACTGTACTGACAACTCTAGAAGCAGTAGAAAGGAATAGGATAGATAAATATAACCCAGCCCTCTTAGCAATCGACGCTGAAAAAGCGTTCGATAACGTGAACTGGAATTGGCTCAATATGATCCTGGACAGGATAGTGGTAGTAGGTCTATTCAGGGACTTCCTTGACGCAATGTACAGCATACCACAGGCAAGGGTCAATACACAGGGTTTTTTATCTCCTCCCATCTTCTTACAAAAAGGTACCAGGCAGGGATGCCCTTTGTCACCCTTGTTATTCAATCTGGCCTTAGAGCCCCTAGCACGATATTTAATCAACTCAGGGCTATACCAGGGGATATCTGTGGGAGGAAAGGAGATGAAACTGGTATGCTTTGCAGATGACATGTTGTTATTTTTAAATAACCCCAGGGCCCAGGTCGAACGGGTATTAAAGGAGATGGAAGATTTCGGATCCTTTTCGGGTTTCAAGGTGAATAGGGAAAAATGTAAATTACTACAGTTGGGCAATAAAGGGAACATCCAGCGACATGAGATAGGAGTAGAGGTAGTCAAAACACATTTAACATACCTAGGTATCAAAGCTCTGGGCTCTGGCAGTCTGTCTCTCTCTCTCAGCTCCGTGGCTTGTTTACATTTGCTTCTTAGCAGATAAGGCATGTCCTGGCAAATCCCCTTTAAACACAAGGATATCAATACTCTGCGAGCAGCATTTACCAGATTTGTATGGCAAGGCAAGCAACCAAGGATAGGGTACAAGAAATTGATGACGGGAAAAGGGCAAGGAGGCGCCCAACTGCCGAACATTAGATAATATAACCTGGCAGCTATGTGGAGGCACATCAGAGACTGGATTAATGGCACGAACATTTTCTCTAATTTAGAATTGGAGAATCAGCTAGCACTTCCATATCAACTAGATACCCTACTTCATATGCCGTACAGGTTACACCCCATAGAGATTAAGCAAAGTGTAATACTAAAAGACACTCTAGCAACGTGGAGACACATTAGAAAACTTTTTAATAGACCTATGCATATCTCAATATTTATACCCTTATGGGAAACAGCCATGTTTCAGGTGATTAGGGAAAATAAGCTGTTCCAAAAGTGGAAAGACAGGGGTATCTATAAATTGAAAGACATTGTGTCCGAGGAAGAGGGTGCGCTGATGTCATGGGAGCAAATAAACGAGAAGTACGGCTTAGGGCAACAGCAGATATTCCAGTATATGAAAGTTAGAAACTTCTGTAAGGCCAATGTAATCAACCTCCAATCTCTAGGGGAAACAGGGGAGTTCAAAGAGTTATGCAATGTCAGGGGGGCCAGGGGTCTCTTATCACAGATCTATCATATCCTTCATAAAAAGGATTCGGAAGGGGTAGTGGTCTCCAAGTTCAAGAGCTGGGAAAATAAATGACAAGACAATGATATATCTAGGAAGATCTTGAGAGGATTGGAAACAGTAAGACAAGCTACAGCGATTGTCCAATGGAGGGAGCTACTGTTTAGAATAGTGCACAAGGCAATATATGCTTTCGACATTCCATATAAAAACAATTTGCAATATTCGACCAAGTGTCCAAAATGTCTCGAGGAAAAGGCGGATATCTTTCACTGCCTCTGGTCATGTCCAGAAATTGAAACCTTATGGAGGAAGATTCAGGACTGGGTTAAGGAAATTCGGAACATAACCATTCCTTTGTCCCCGCAATGCTTTATATTCCACTTCATTGTAAAAACGAGGCAGAGGGAGGATGAAAAAGAGGCATTGTTGGATGACAAAGGAATTCATGTATTGCTGTTAGCAGTAAAAAGGTGTATTTTACGCCACTGGATTAAAACATCAGTACCGGCAGTGGAGGAGGTGGTGGACTGTCTCAAGCAAATGTTCTTTTTAGAGAAATTAGACGGCGAGAGAGACAAAGATAAAAACGCAAAAGCATTTTTTACAAAATGGAAACCATTTATCTCTAAAATGTTTACAGATTTAGAGGTAGGAGAACTTATGGAACCCTTTAAATATTCAGAATATTACCTGACAGAAAAACTGAAAGGTAGCTTAGGTAGATTGGAGATCGACGTATAGAGTTGTTAGAATGCGAACGGGGTTTGTATAGGGAACTAGTTGGGGTGGGTAAGACTGTTTAGAGGGACGAAAATAGAAAATGAATGGAAGCAAATATATGTTCATTGTTCTTCTATGTTACTATTCACTGTGTTCTGCAGAGGTATTATGAGTATTGTATCAGTTTCAAGGTTGTGTAAAGTGCTAAATATTGAATGTCACTCGGAGATGTTGGAAAAGATTATGCAAAATCTATGTCTTACTTTGCTTCTGTCAATAAAATGTTATAAAAAAAAAATGTAAGTTTGTAGACCAATCAGATAAGAGACAGAGGAAAGAGAGCCAGCAAGCTTTAGACTCAAATATACCTGGTCAGGCTATGGAAGTGTCTATAGCAGCGATTGACATATCACCATTGCTGTTCCTAGCTATTCCTGTTACAGTGACATTGCAGGGCGTTGCTAGGGTCCAAAACATCCGGGCTCGGCCCTTTGTGTTTTTCTGGGTAGCTGGGTTCACACACATTTTTCGGGGCCTCATTGTGAACTGCGGATGTTTTTTTACAGAGAAAAACCTTCTGTTCCTGTCACTAATTTTCTGCACATCCCAAAAGATCCCGTCCATCCCTCAGCAGTCACTATACAGTTAAAAAAAAAACCCAAATGACAAAATTTACTTTTTCAGAACTTCTCACCTTCATATGACAAAAACCCCTAAACAGTCACCAAAACATCCACCTACACATGGAGCAAATCTACCAGACAAGTGATTGTTACTAAAACCCTCCTACAAAACCAAGACCCAAACTATTACTACTTAAGGTCAAATAATCCTGCCAGACCTGACCGAACGCAACCCCCACATTGACTATCCACTGCCCCACGGGCCCTAAAAGACATATATTACCGCCATACAGGGACCAGATAGTGGTAGATACTATGTAGGCTCTGCAGACATATAAGTGATTACACTGCAGTTACATTTAGTGACTCACCGGAGACGTCTTTTCTGATCAGCGTCGTTCCACCTTCCCTTCTTTTCCCTCCATCCGGTTCACCCTTCATGCTGTTTTGCTCCGACCAAGACTCGTCCCTGAGGATTTGGGACACAAATATCTTAGAATCCTCACATTTCCAGCAACTCCTTAATTATAGGTATAGCAGTCCCCTCAGTTAGGATATAGGGCACTGAAGCAGTAATATGGGGCCACAGGCAGATATATGGGGCCACAGGCAGATATATAGGGCCACAGGCCCAGGTATATAGGGGCCACAGGCAGGTATATAGGGGCCAAAGGCAGTATTAGGGGGGCACAGGCCAGTATATGGGGCCCACAGGCAAGTATAAGGGGAAACTGAGGCATTTATAATGGGGCCACAGGCAGTATATGGGGGCACTGAGGCAGTATATAGGGGCCAAAAGAAGGTATATAGGGGCACTGAGGCAGAATATAGGGTCACTGAGGCAGAATATAGGGTCACTGAGGCAGTATATGGGGTCACTGAGGCAGTATATGGGGTCCACAGGCAGGTATATAGGGACAACAGGCAGTAATATGGGGGCCACAGTCAGGTATATAGGGACACAGGAAATATATGGGGCCACAGGCAGGTATATAGGGACCACAGGCAGTATATGGGGCCCACAGGCAGGTATATAGGTGCCCCGGGCAGCAAAATGGGGCCACAGGCAGGCATTGGTGGCCACAGGCAGCGTATGGGGGCCACAGGCTGGAATATGGGGGCCACAGGCAGGGAAAAGGGGGCCACAGGCAGGAATTATAGGGCACAGGCAGCTTATGGGCACAGGCAGGGATATGGGGGCCACAGGCAGGGATATGGGGGCCACAGGCAGGGATATGCCACAGGCAGGCATATAGGTGCACAGGCAGGTATATGGAGGCCACAGGCAGTATATGGGGGGGCCACAGGCAGGGATATGGGGGCCACAGGCAGTATATGGGGGCCACAGCAGGCATATAGGGGCACAGGCATTTATATGGGTGCCACAGGCAGGCATTATAGGGGCACAGGCAGTATATAGGGGCACAGGCAGGGATATGGGGGCCACAGGCAGGGGTATGGGGGCCACAGGCAGGCATTATAGGGGCACAGGCAGTAATAGGGACACTGAGGCAGGTAAACCCGCGTTAAAAATAACAACATTCATACTCCCCTTTAAACTCCCCCCGGCGAGCGCGCTCCTCCGGCAGCTCCTCGGAGCGCCCCGGCCCTATGACCGCTGTGCGCCCGAGGAAAGGCAGCGTCGCGATGACATCACATCATCGCGACGCTGCCGGCTGAGGTGCACGGGGCCGCGGGGGGTTCCTCACGCTGTGAGGACCTGGCGCCCCGCTTTTGTCGGACCTGGGGGTCCGACACTGTCTGCGGGCAGGGAGCGCTCGTTCTCCCTCCGCAGAAGCCCTCAGCTGGTGTGCGACCAGCGGACGCACATGCAGCTGAAGGGCCAGTCGGTGCTCCAGGCCCAGGCAGAGGCCTGGAGCCCGGGAGACTCGGGGCACAGGGTGTTTTAATTCGGGGCCCGAGCCCCGAATAAAACAGCCTAGCGACGCCCCTGGTGACATGACTGCAGGAAAGTTATAAAATGTCGTACACAAGGCTATAAAACTCTAAAGGGTGAAAGCTTGTCATTTAGTGAGGAGGTGGGGAGAGATGATCAGTAACCAAAGAAACTTATGTACTCTAAGAGAAGATAAAATCTTTTTTATCTGCTGACCAAAGCAAAATCAAAACAGCAATGTGTTTGCTAATAGTCTTTATTTACCTTTCCCTACATTTTAATCATTGTGGTGAGAAAATTTTCTTAAAGGGGTTTTGCCACGATGTAATGTTGACGTGGGATCCTCCAAAATGGGGATTTAATCACTTTTCTAAATATATGTGATTACAAATGTGATTACAGCATTGCTCAGTCAACCTTTCCTGAAAGTTTACATTAGACACGACCAGGACACTGACAGGAGCTGATCTGGTCGTGCTTGCGTGTTTGCACTTCTCATCTGATGACAGGGAACAAGAAGGATCTTGCAAAGGGCTGGGGAGAAAGTGTAGTGTATGAGTCTGTCTGCTGTATAGAGAATCCACTGTTGTGATATTATTATTTGAGTAAACTTTAGAGACGCTCCCTGCTTCCTTGCTCTCTGCTCACTCCCCTCCCTCTCACCTCTGCAGCCATTCATGACTCAGAATGCTTTGTTTATATTCTTGCCTGAGCAAACAAGAGGTAAGGAACTCACTTCCTGGCAAAGCCCCTTTAAAGGCTTATGAAATTTGGAATTAAGATTTAGAAATCAAACACTTTGACAAGTGAATCAGAACTGTATTTGTGTACCAGTTGGCTTGCCTCTTAGTAACAGTTGAACCATAATTTACTGACCAGACTGCTTACGCTTGTTCCAGACTAGGTACATTTTCATTTATTTTTAGTGCAGTGCTTCAATGTCTTCTTGTGCTGTGTTATTTTACTATTTTTCCCCCTTTTTCCATAAAATGTATGGTTTTATTTTTCTTACATTAGATTTTTTGTTTAATTTTTTAATAATAAAAGGAAAAAGGTAAAAATAAAAAGACTGTTCATATTTTTACTTTTTGGACTAAGTTTTGGAGTCGTGTCAATGTTTGGTTATGAAAGTTTTTTTGTAGGTGATATATAGATTTAGGGTGTGTCCACACGGCAGGTTAAAATATCGTCCGGATTCTGATTAAAGAAAGCGTGTACGTGGTTTTGGGGAATGGTTTTGTCCGCAGTTTGCGGATTCACCCGTCCCCCTCAAGCCTTTATATGTTCATGTTCTGCCTGAAAACCGGGCGGAAGAATGAACATGTTCTTAGTTTTTAGGAACGCTGGCAGTGTCAAAAAACATCCGGTTGAAAATCCATGCAGTGTGGACTGCTGCACAGATTTTCTATTTAAATCAATGTAAAAGGTTGACAGTCAGTTAACAGACAGTTTTCAAATCAAAAACCTTATGTAAAACTGACTGAAAACCCTGCCGTGGGGACAAGCCCTTAGGTTTGTTTTCGATGGGGGTTTAAGTTGTGGTTTGGATGATCAGTTTTATTTTGTTTTCTGTTTCTTTTTTTATGTATTTTACACACTGTGAACTTGGTGAAAAGGGAAGAGGGGAATTTTAGGCTATGTCTACACTGCACAAAAAACAAACAGTTTTCAGCGTTTTTTGTTTTCTAAAAACGCTGGAAAAACGACTGTAATCATTTCCCATAACTCTATTGTAAAAACGTCCTGCGTCTACACTGAGCTTCTTTTTTCTGCTCTTTTTTTCACTGGGCGTAAATTTTGGGAACATGCTCTAAAAAAACGCCAGAGCCGGCAGAATTTACCACAGGAGTCTATGGAAAGCGCCGGACGTCTTTTGGTGCGTTTTTTTGGCGCGTTTTTCACGCGTTTTTGGCCGCGATTTTTCAATGATAACCCTCCCAGGAGACCCAAGTCCCACCTAAAGTGGGTGTAACAAAGGTTTTTATCTTTTCAAATCTGCATACTAGTGTTTGATAGTCCTTGTCTGTACCTTTTTTAATCAAATGATCATGCTTGGTCGCTAACGATTTTTGCGCAATTCATTTTTTTTCGCTAAAAATACGTTATTTACAGATTTTGGCATCAGAATCTGTTTTTTTACAGATTTAAAGCTAAACTCCTTTTCTAAACATATTTTGGTGCTAATAAAGTTATCTTGCTACTGATGATGAAAATACGTTTTTTACGGATTTTGGCGCCAGAAAAACTTTTTTACGGATTTTTGGCGCCAGAATCCATTTTTTTAACTTTTTTTTGCCAATAAAATAATTTTTTTACAGATTTTGGCACTAATAACGCTGTCTTGCCGCTGAGGGCCAAAAAAACGTTTTTTTTTACGGATTTTGCCGCAAGAATCCGTTTTTTACGTTTTTGGGCACAAAAAATTATTTTTTTTACAGTTTTTGGGCGCCAATAACGTTATCTCGCGTCTGACGCCAAAAAAAATACGTTTTTTATGCATTTTGGCGAAAAAATTCCGTTTTTTTACGTTTTTTTGGCACTAAAATAATTTTTTTTTACAGATTTTGGCGCTAATAACGTTATCTCGCTTCTGGCGCAAAAAATACGGTTTTTTTCGGATTTTGCCGCAAAAATAAGTTTTTTTACGTTTTTTGACACTAAAAATCATTTTTTTACTGATTTTGGCACTAATAACCATTATCTCGCTTCTGACGCCAAAATACGTTTTTTACGCTTTTTGGGCGCAAAAATCCGTTTTTTTACGTTTTTTGGCACTAAATAATTTTTTTTACAGTTTTTTAGAACCAATAACGTTATCTCGCCTCTGACGCTAAAAATACGTTTTTTTACGGATTTTGCCGCAAAAACCCATTTTTTTTACGTTTTTTGACACTAAAAAATTTTTTTTTTACTGATTTTGGTGCTACTACCGAAAATCGCTTCTTGACGGCAAAATCCATTTTTTACGGATTTGGCGCAAAAAATCCGTTTTTTTACGTTTTTTTTGACACTAAAATAATTTTTTTTACTGATTTTGGCACTAATAACGTTATCTCGCTTTTGACGCCAAAATAACGTTTTTTACGCATTTTGCCAAAATCAGTTTTTTTACGTTTTTGGCACAAATAATTTTTTTTACAGATTTTAGCGGCAATAACGTTATCTCGCCTCTGACGCTAAAAATACGGTTTTTTACGGATTTTGCCGCAAAAATACGTTTTTTTACGTTTTTTGACACTAAAATAATTTTTTTTACTGATTTTGGCGCTAATAAAGTGATCTAGCTTTTGACGCCAAAAATTAAGTTTTTTACACATTTTGGCGCAATAATCCTTTTTTTTAATTATATTGACACTAAAATAATTTTTTTTACTGATTTTGGCGCTACTAGTGTAATCTCGCTTCTGACAGCAAAATCCATTTTTTACGGATTTTGGCGCAAAAATCCGTTTTTTTACGTTTTTTGACACTAAAATAATTTTTTTTTTACTGATTTTGGCGCTAATAACGTTATCTCGCATCTGACGCCAAAAATACGTTTTTTACGCATTTTGCCGCAAAAATCCGTTTTTTTACGTTTTTGGGCACTAAAATATTTTTTTTTACAGATTTTAGCGACAATAACGTTATCTCGCCTCTGAAGCCAAAAATACGTTTTTTTACGGATTTTGGCGCAAAAATACGTTTTTTTACGTTTTTTGCCACTAAAATTATTTTTTTTACTGATTTTGGCGCTAATAACGTTATCTTGCTTCTGACGCTAAAAATACGTTTTTTTTACGGATTTTGGCGCAAAAATGCGTTTTTTTACGTTTTTTGACATTAAAATATTTTTTTTTTGCTGATTTTGGCGCTAATAACGTTATCTCGCTTTTGACGCCAAAATCTGTTTTTTACGGATTTTGGCGCAAAAATACGGTTCTTTACGTTTTTTGACACTAAAATAATTTTTTTTACTGATTTTGCCGCTACTAATGTAATCTCGCTTCTGACGGCAAAATACGTTTTATATGGATTTTGGCGCAAAAATCCGTTTTTTTACGTTTTTTTGACACTAAAATTATTTTTTTACTGATTTTGGCGCTAATAACGTTATCTCGCTTCTGACGCCAAAATACATTTTTTACGCATTTTGGCGCAAAAATCCATTTTTTACGTTTTTTGGCACTAAAATAATTTTTTTTACAGATTTTAGCGCCAATAACGTTATCTCGCCTCTGACGCCAAAAATACGTTTTTTTGTGGATTTTGGCGCAAAAATACTTTTTTTTTACGTTTTTTGACACTAAAATAATTTTTTTTACTGATTTTGGCGCTAATAACGTTATCTCGCTTCTGACGCCAAAAATACGTTTTTTACGCATTTTGGCGCAAAAATACGTTTTTTTACGTTTTTTGACACTAAAATAATTTTTTTTACTGATTTTGGCGCTAATAACGTTATCTCGCTTCTGACGCCAAAATCCGTTTTTACGCATTTTGGCGCAAAAATACGTTTTTTTACGTTTTTTGGCACTAAAATAATTTTTTTACAGATTTTAGCGCCAATAACGTTATCTCGCCTCTGACGCCAAAAATACGTTTTTTTACGGAGTTTGGCGCAAAAATACGTTTTTTTTTACGTTTTTTGACACTAAAATAATAGACATAGCCTTACATACAATATTTTTTTTCTTTTATTTGCCCTTTTCCCTAAACTGGGGCAGAGATACTGCATTGACATTCCAGAACCTTCATGCTGAGTTATTCGCCAATCTCCCAGACATTTATAGTTAACGAGCAGTAGGCAATCAGTTAAGAATAGATTTTTGTGACCTATTCATTTTAAAACTATTCTAGGTAAACTTCTTAAAACCTTCTGTTTGACCTAATGCTTTGGCACTGCAGTAATTAAAACTACAGAAGTGTAAAATGAGCTTTAGCATTTTAAAGGGAATCTGTTGCCAATTTTTTTTTGTGCTTATTAAATCAAGACCTTGATCCATATTCTTTTCTTCTTTGCCGTTTTTATTTTCTAGTTGCACATTTCTCAATTCACTTGTATATATATAATTGTGGGGACAGCTTTCTTACCTGCACTGCTTTAACAGCATTAAGAGAGATGCTTTACAGCAGCTTTGTGCACATACGAGCCTGTGAACTGGATCAGACCCATTGACTTCTATAGGGCAGTTTTGTAGACATGTTTTGTGACCTGGGAAGAAATCAGTGTGCAGGGAGGGGTAGAGGGTGAACGGTGACTATTTCCTATTGTGACTGGTGGATCTGATTGGGCCTCCTGGATGCAGTCTACTTGAAAAGTTAGGTTACTTCCTGTACTCTAGTCACAGTGGTTGGCAATTCAGAGGAGCAGGACAAATTCCACTTGGCCCCACTCCAACTGACTTCAGGAACAGCAGGCAGCAAAACATGGACATGAAAGAGTCTGTAGAGACGAAGTTCAGTCCTGCTAAAGCCCTTCAAGCAGCAAGAAATAGTAACAGGAAGTAAGGGGTGGAACTTAAAGGGGATATCCACTTTATAACGTCTTTATATTTTACTTACTATGTAGATAAAATTTAAAATTTAGCTCCTGTGCCTCTTTTATACCAGTGCAATAGTTCTTTATCTAGAAAAAAAAACAGTGCACTTTCTTCTCTTGTTTTATCTTTCTGCTTTTTTTTTCTTTTACTGTTAACTTTATTAACCACATGACATACCCCAAAGAGACAGAAATCATACAAGTAAATATGCACATGGTAATGCTACTGGAATAACCATAGTAACTCCTTAGCCCACCATGGTCAAAATAATATGGCTCTTAGTTTATAACTCCCCGCCTTCCAAGTCATAACTTTTTAATTTTTCCACCTACATAGACATATGAGGGCATTTTTTTTTGCAGTACAAGATGTACTTTGTAACAGTGTTCTTCATTGTGCCAAAAAATTTACGAGAAAACTGCAAAAAAACTTAGGTGGGGAAATTTTTTAAAAAAAACCCCGTAACTGTGCCATGTTTGCGTGATTTTTTTTTTCTGTGGCGTTCACTCTTTGGTACATATGATGTGTTATCTGTATTCAGCAGGTTGATATATGTTAAGTTTCCATTATGTTATAGTACCAAAAAAGCGCCACTTTCTACAACCAATAACTTTTTTGTATTTCCACCTATGGACCGGAGTGACAGTGCAATTTTTGGAGGCTGAAGTGTACTTTCTGTTTGTAACATGTAAGTTTTTTTATCACTTTTATTTCAATTATTAGGGAACGTGAAATAATAAAAAAAATACAATTTTAGTTTTCGTAATTTTTTTTCTTCTCCAGTCTTCAGTGTAGGTTTAATGATGTTATATTTTAATATATCAGACTTTTACGGATGCGAAGATACGAATTATGTGTAACTTACTTATTATTTTATTTTTTTTATTTGTAAAATGGCAAAAAGGGGGTAATTTGAACTTTTAATATACATATATTTTTTTACTTTAAAACCATTTTTTTTCTCAGCATAACATTGAGTCCTTTTAGGGTACTTTTACCACTACGAAGCTAGATCGTCAGTACACTCTATTGCAGTGCATAAACACGGCAATAGGGTGAAAAAAGATGGCGGGTCTGCCTGAGGCAGAAAGTGTTAGAATCCCAGCCAGATCGCTGGACTATACCATTTCATTTTCTTTCTAGAGCCCAATGCATTTATGTAAAAGAAGTATGGGTGCTTATTTATTAATTCATGTATATTAGAAAGCAAGTACATGACAAGTACTTAGTGTGCTGAGATCTCCATACACAGGCACTAACTGGCCCACAGGGAAGTATTGGAAATTTCCAGTAGGCCACTGGGCATTGTGTGCTCCTTAGCGTGGCAGGTCTGGGGCTGTTTTTCATGGAGAAAGTCAGAGAAAGAGAGTCATTAAAGCAAGAAGCATGTGCTGTCGTATAGAGTAGTTGTAAAATTGGCCCCAAGAATCAACTACATTGGTCCCGAATAATTAATTATCCATTGTGGGCCTCAGACACTCCAAGCGACACTGCCCAGACATGACATCTTTTTTGCAGATTTGCTAGTATTTTAAGAAAACTTTGAAAAATAAGCTACTGTGATTTTCCAAAAATGTTTAAAATTATAGCAGGTTAGCACTAAAAAACTGAAATAATGACATGCTGTATAGAGAGAGTCTGAATATCAATCATAGCTCTGTCGCTTCAGCCCTCCTCTGGTGCAATGTGGGCAAAGTGACTGATGAAGACAATGAGCCTTATGTATAAAAACTGTCTAGCAGTAAGCCTGTCTTTATTGCCCATAGCAACCAATTAGAGCTCAGCTTTTATTTTTCCAGAGCACTATATGAAATGAAAGCTATGCTCTGATTGAAAACAAGCAAAAATAGTCAGCTTACTTCTCAATAGTGACAGGTGTGCATGGAAACCGTATGGCACATGGAGAAGGAATACTTGGCAAAAATCCAGCACACCAGAAAAATATAAGGTAAAAAAGGTTTTATTTATTAAAAATACAAAAATGTTAAAACATAGGATGATTGTAAGGCAAGGAGAAATTGCTGACCTGTTTCAAGCTGTCAATTCTTAGTCATAGTGTGAGCCCTTGTAATGTACAGAATTTTAACACTTCCTACACCTGTTAACCCCTTGAGTACATTACAAGAAAACTATAGAGTTAATGCACTTAGGTGAGAGAAGGTGATCCATTCTGCACAATCTTTGATGATAATGATGATGAATGTAAGATACTAGTGATGACAAGTGTCGTGCTGAGGTGTCATTATGCTGGTTCACTATTTTCTTCTTTGATTCAGGGGCTTAGGAGAGATGGTTGATCTTTATATGAACCTTCCAGTGTGTTCTGTCTGAGTATGACTTAAGTGCACTTTTTAAGACTGAGCAGTGTATAATATCTGTTATCTCCCCACACAGCCCTGCCATCACACACCTTCACGCCTGTGTCCTGGGACCCGAACGCTGTCGCTCTCACATCTATCAGCTCTAATGACTACAGTTATGTGACCTGTGCCCATGGTGCTATTGCAGTGTTCTTTAAGAGGCGTGATCACATGATGTGCAGCAGCCAATGCCTTTTAAGGAAATCCTTCCTGCCACCAGTGCGCCACTGCCTTTCGTGGATTAAAGGACTGGGATCAGTGTATCTCAGCCGTTCTCTCAACCTCAGCCTGCAGGTGCCGTCTGTCAATGTTGCATTGCTCGGTCTCTGTGACCCAGCGATGCAGCTGGGTGGCGAGGGGGACCTGTGGGCTCCCCTGCTCAGGGGCCCAGTCTCTGGCCCTGGAGATAAGCCTGCGTCAGAGATGGAGGGTGTAGCTTGACCCTTTGAAGCCTGAGTACTTGCCAGACTGCAGCTGACAGGCCCAGAAGCTATATTTCCCAGCCATGGATTTCTGCAAGAAAACTAATGGACTTTTGGGGAAAAATTTGCTGTCTAGAGAAGCATGGAGGTTCCTGTGGACAGGTACACTCAGGTATGTACAGGTGAGGCAGTGCAACGGATGTCCCCTGCTGGCCTGATGAATAGGTGATGCCCAGTTTGTTGCCTCTGGCCTGGCTCATCTAGATCCAGTTCTCCTGGGGTCACTCAGTTATCCCCTTGTAGTCAAAGCTGAAATATTGGTGCTAGGATGTCAGTTCTCTAGAGTTACGGAGGATCCTTGTAGTCTAAGCTACATCCGAATAAGAGATTTATTAAAAGGCTACTCTACTGGCTGCAACATGATGCAACATGATGAGAAAAGATTGTAACATGAAAGAAAAATGCCATGTACTTTTATAATACATAGCAATATATTACTTTATTGCTGTGTATAATGTACTTGTGACAGGCAGCCTTTTAGACTGTAATGGGCTTCTGCATATGACATACCCAGAGACCTTGATTTGGAGGGATGTCCCCATGGTTGACAAGGGGCTCCCCACTCCCTCTGTCAACCACCTAGATGTTGTGCATACTACAGATTACAGTAGCTAGAGGGTTAAATGGTCAGGAACAGAGCTAGCTCCATTCTTGGACGCAGCAGCAGGAGCCCAGCTGTATATTACAGCATACTTCTGCTGCGGATGTTGCGGGCACATCTGAGCCTGCACCATCCGAGCCCTGGATACTTATAAACAATTTTAGAGTCCGGGAGAGTTGGGAAGCATTAGATACTAGGACAATAACAGCGCCGCCTGGGACAGATCATCCTCTTTACTCCCCCTATTGTGTTTGCCACAGGTACCAAATGTCTTGACAGTGACCAAATTGGTTCAGTTACCTGGGAGGACTCAGGCGGATGGGACTTGAGCAGGGAAGTATAAGTATCAGCACTGTATATGATCTACAGGAACAGTAACACAGTGGCTGAAACATACTTGTTAGGCTATTGCTTGATAGGAGATATAGGAGAATACTCCATTTATCAAAGGGGTTGTCTCATTTTCCTGTTTCATAGAGTCAGCAGCAGCTTTCATTCATGCATCCTGTCACTTCCTGGTCAAGCGGTGGGTAATTAGCATATGAGCTCCATGTATTCATACTTCTGCTAATTAGTCTAGATTAGATAAACAATCTCCAGCTACCAGGTCCAGAGAAGCTAAAGTAAACAGTAGTAATTAGTGTCTTTTGTCTGAAATATCAGGTAACACACAAGCTCTCAGGCTGCTGGCAGTTCTGTGCAGCAACCTGACCTGTGTGATGACATCACTCCCTGCTATCAGCTAATACAAACATCAGGGGAGTAGTGTTGATCGAACTGTCTGAGAAAAATTAAGCTCGAGTCGAACATCTCAATTTTCTCAAACCGAACCGAACATTTTACTGATCATTCAAGTAAATGTTTGAGTTTGACATGGTGTTCGACACACCATTTTAATAGTTTTCAGCGACTTTCTGCACTTTTGGTGGCCATCCATGCTAAACATGACCATATTATATATATTTCACTGTATTGCGTTCTGAACGCCATTTTCAGCTTGCTCTCTGTACTGTATGGACTGCTGTATGGACTGCTGTACTGGTATGGACAGAGGTCTGCTTGCTTGCATGCAGGCACAAGATTTATTAGCGATTTTAGACAGGAAAAGCTGCTATTTAGATTAGTTAGGTAATTAGTTACGGGGTATGCAGCAAGCTTAGGGAATCAAGACTTAGATAGCACTTTCCTCTTCATAGACCTCAATAGTTAGGGAGTTTGGCATTGCTTTGGCTGCATCTTTCCCACACCCAGAAGCTGTTATTTGGTGACATTTGCAGGCTCACATAACGCCTAACTCTCATATACATGGATATATATTATACAGAGTTCTTGGATTTGCTAAATCATACTCAGTGTCCATAAATTCAGTTTTTGCAGTATTGGGGGTAAAATCATTTTATAACACACCATCTCCAATTCTGCTATACAAAGAAATATATTCTAAATAGTGGTTGGTTGGTGATAATTATACTGAGTGGAAAAAAGTTCATTTTTGGCAGTTTTGGGGGTGAAATACCTTTCAAATATACCGTATGTTATTGTCATACAGATATATATCAAGGAAACAGAGTTCTCTCTGTTGCTAAATCCTACACAACACCAAAAAGGGTAATTTTGCCAGATTTTAAGTCCACATAATGCTGAAACATACCAGTACGTTATTCTGATCCACATATATACACTTCTCTCTTTTTTATGACATATATCTTGTGCTATGCGCAGAGCTATAATATTTAGCTTTTGAACATGGTGAGAACTAGAGGTGGTAAGCAAGCAAGGAGGGGTGTAGGAAGTGGAGATAGAGGTACGAGACAAAGCACTCCTTCCAGTGCTCCGGACAACACAAAACCAAGCACATCGTCAGTCTCAGGACCATCAGGTCTGTCATCGCTTGCTCAGTTCCCTGTGTGTCTCATTACTAAACAGCGTCGCCACTTTGTTCTTCAGTGGTTATCAGACCGTGCATCCAGCGGTTTTACCTCCTCTTTCTCTAAATCATGGCCACAAATGTCATCATCATCATCATCAGTTCAACCTGAAGCAAACAAGGGCCGAATGTCACATCCCAATATACAGACCACTCCAAATAATCCATATTGTGAAGAGCTCTTTGATCACACAATGTGGTTAGGGTCAGACAGCATTTCAAAAAATCAAGATGCCAAAGAGGATGGTTTTGTCTGCTCTGACGCCCAATCGCAAACACCTCTTACTTCTCCTCCTTGTAGCCCTCCAAATTTTTATTTTTTAAATGCTTCCACCTGTACTACCACCAAATGTACTAGGTCCTGTTATCCTGAATCTTGATTTTTCCCATTGGCATGTTCTTGCTGTCACCAATGGTACTGCCGCCTAAACTTGTCGAACTGTAACCTCGCTGTTCCTCATTGCCATGTTCTTGCTGTCACCAATGGTACTGCTGCCTAATCTTGTCGAAACCAGAATCTTCATGTTGCCCATTGGCATGCTTTTTTTGCCAGCAATGGTACTACCATCTAATTTAGTCCAGCCTCCAGGGCTGCCATCAGTCATCTATTAACCGTTTCAGGGCCCCATACAGCAAATTAAAATGGGGCCCCCACCCATTACTAGTTCCTATTTTTTAACATGTCAGTGGACCCCTTTTTTATTAAGGCCCGAAAGGATACGCCGTATGCCCTATGGAAACCCCTGCCAGTTACCATGTGCCATTTTCAATACCTGTGTTTTATGTGCAAAGGGCTTTTGGACACCTCAAATGAAAGGGCCCCTAGTGCTGCACGCTGCATCCCTATAACTCGCCCCTCCCATTGAACCTTAATTTTTTCCCTTTGGGGATGTTCTTTTGCCACCACAAAATATCACATGTACAAAGCTTGCAAAGCGGCTAACTTAAGTTCTTTGGCCCTAGTGAAAAAAATTAAATGAGCCCCCTGCCGTTACCTGGCAATTTCAATACCTGAGCCTTTTTATGTGTAAAAGGGGGGCCCCCTTTCCCGGATCAGGACCCCATAAGCTGCTCCGCTGCACCTCCTATAGCTACACCCCTGCTTGCAAGCTGTCCTTAGTTTTTCAGTCAGCCTTTGAAAGGAATAAAGTATTTTACCTTCAATTTTTTTGTTGTCACTCTTAGACCCAAATTTTTTTCACTAAGTTGTTCCAGTATCCATTTTCTGTTATGGATGGAAAATTAACAGCTTCTTTCACCTGTTAGGTAAAAAAATAACCGAACACTTCTCCTTGATTTTTAAATTGGGTTCGAGTTCGTTTTTAAACCTCGAACCAACACCCACGTTCGAATTTTGATTTGAACTCGAACATTTTATTTTAAAAATCATCACAAAAGGGGGAAAAAAGCAAACGGTGGTAACTAAGAAACCTGAAGCCCCCAGAAGGTGATAAAATATTGTACCCTCAAAAAAAAAAATAACAAAGCAATATTTTTTGGAAAAAAGTCTTCATTTAGTTTCCCCACATGTTGAAAGCTAGTGTTTAAAATGAAAAACCATTTTAAAAATAGAACATTGGGGAATGACAGGGAAAAGACTTTACTGATCAGGCCTGAAAGGATCTTAATAATCAGCTATGTTTTGCCTTTGTTTGTTTCAGCAGCCCAAAAAAAGTTTTCCTAATCATTTTGGGGGTACATATATCTTATTTATACACTACTTTTGAACATGAACATATTAAGCATAATTTATTTTTTTTTGCTTATGTTTAACATTGTTCCCCTGTTAAAGCCTGGATCACATCTGAGTTGTATATTCTGTTATATGACAGACACCAACTGCCCCAATGGACCTTATTGACTATAATAGGGTCTGTTTAGTTTCTGCTATCTTGGCCATCATGTTAATGGAAAAAATAGTGCTGCATACTATGCTATTTTTTCTGTCACTTTTTATGGAATCTGCGCCTGAGTCTCTGAATGGAACCCTTTTCGACCAAAAGGGTAAAATACCTACTAAAAAAATTTAAAATTTAAATTTTCAAAATTTTTTGGATTGGGTTAACACCTAATATTTTCTGGGGTTTTTTTTCTGTATTTTTTTTTAAAAATTTGGGAAAAAAAAATTTGTTCTTGAAATTTTTAAAAATTTTTATTTTTTTTTTTAAAAACCCTAAACATTTTTTTAAACCTTTTAAAGGGAAAAGGGAATTTTTTAAAACCTTTCAATTTTTTTCCCCCAAAATTTTTGGCCGAGTTTTTCCAAAATTTTCCGGTAAATAACCAAACCGGGGCCAAAACTTGGGGGCCCCCCGTAAAAAAAACCTTGTTTGGGGTGCCCAAAAAATTTTCCTTTTGGGGCCCCTTTTCCCAACCAATCGAAAAATCCCCTTTCTTTGGGGGAATTTTGGTTCCAAAAAGGAAACCCCAAATTTTGGGTTTCCTAATGGGAAAACCCGGCAATAGGCGCCATTTTCCCTTCCATGCCCCCTAGGTGCTCAAACGGGAAGATTTAAAGTAAAACAAAAACCAAATTGTGGGGCCCCTTTTCCTGGGATCTCCAGCCAGGTTTTAAACCCAATTTTTTTTCATACCCAAAAACATGTAAAAATTATGACCCCTTTGCTCCCCTTCCCCTTTTTTGCCGCAATAAAAGGGGTGACCATAAAAAGTTTTTTTAAAAGAAAAACAGGGCAATATTTGAAATACTCAGTTTTACAAATATAATACTACTAACCTGTAACATATAGGATTAATAGATAATAATTTATTATGTACAAATGAAACAATTATCATATGGATCTTTTTGATTAAACCACAGTACAAAATTTTCCCTTTTTCCTTTTTTTTAAACTGTAAAAAAATGTAGAATATACAATATAATTGATTATAAAGTCAGTAAAAAAGGTTTAAAAAGGGGCCTTCCCAAGCCACGTAACAAGCAACTAATTTGCTCATCTTGACCTGAAAAAGTCTTTCTATTACTACATATGACATCTACTTAATTCAAAAAGTCTGAAAAACCATCTGAAATAACCCTGACCTAAGACAGAATCCCGGGAAAAATACGAAAAATATTCGGGTACACAAATTTAATTTTGTAAACAAATATTTTTTTTTTAATAGAAAAAAAATTTTGTGGAAACTTTTTTTTTTACAATAGAAATCTCAGTGAGCATGGATGTGAATTATTTGTGCAAAAATCTCTTTCATTTTTCACAATTAAAAAAAACCCAAATAAAGTTTTTTGTTAAATTCTTTTTTAGATTTTTCCCTGAAAGGTGTTTTTTAATTTGGCGGTTTTAATTTTTAACCCTTCATGGGGAACATGGGTATAGAAAATAAACGGGTTTTTCAATGAAAAATTTTTCCTTTTTTTTTTAAACAAAAAACAGTGTTTTTTGGGGTTTTCTTTGTTACAGTTTATGGTGCCCTTTTTGTGCCACACCAAAAAAGCCCAACAAAAACCTTTGGGCAACAGGGGAAACTGAAAAGGGGCTGAAACCTTTTTTTTTAGCATTTTTTGTCCCCAAAAAAATGTTGAAATTCTGTTCAAATAGAGGGTAGAGTAAATTTGTATGCCCAAAATTTTTGAGCTTTCCCTGAAACCGGGCCCTCAAACCCCTTCCCTGAAGGGCCCAAAGGGATGCTGGGCGTTTTTCACCAAAATTCATGGGGTTAAAAAAAAATTTTAAATGAATTTTTAAACCCAAAAAAGGGAAAGGAAACAAAAAATGATGGGGTACAAGCCAACCAAGTTAAAAGGAGTTTTGACGGGGAGTAAAAGTTGTCGTAAAAGGGAACAAAAAATTCCCAAAAAGGCAAAAAAAATAATTTTTTTCCCCAGCTTTTTATCACAAAAAATAAAAAAAACAAAATTTATAAAATTTTTACCCAAACTAAAAAAAAATTTTTAATTTAAATTTTAAAAAAACCAATTTAAAAAATTAAATTCCCATAATATCCAAACAATATAAAATTTTATCCCCCTAAAAATTTTATAAAAAAATTATATCAAAAAAAATTTAAATTATTACAAAACCCCCTTTAAAACCGACAAAATGATATGTCAAAACAAAGGGGGTTTTTTCCTATTGGGGCCCAACACAGAAAACAGGTTACAGCCAGATTTTCCCGGTAAATTTCTAAATATTTAATCGACTTAAATCCAACAAAAAAACCTGTGCTGTGTAAAATATAGCCGTACTATTTAAAGAAACTGAAACTTTTGGGTGTTCTAACTTCCCTTTCTTTTTTCCTTCTATAAAAAGGGTTCCCTTTTTCTTTGATTTGGGTTTTTCTGAAGAAAAATTAATTATTTTTAATAAAAAAAATTATTTTTTTGTTTTTTATATTTTTCATTTTTTATAATCATCCCAATTTTTTTTTAAAGGGGTTAAAAAAAAATTTTGCGCCTCGGGGCCTTTTTTCTACCTACAGCAAGACCCAAAAGCACACCACAGGTCTCGGGGGGGACCTGTGGGTGCACCAAAAAGATCAGTACCAATTTTTCTATTCCGGGACATGCAAAATTCTAATGGCTTTTTTTTTATTTATAACCTGTTTGATGTTTTTTGTAATCACGATAAAACTAAAAAGGGGTTTTTTTGGTAAGCTTGAAATTGTTTTTCTAATTTTATATTATTTTAAGAATTATTAATTTTATAACATAGAATTTAAAATTTTTTTTTATTTTAAATTTTAAAAAATTCCTTTTTGGTTCCTTAAAGGAAAGCCCCAAGCCCACTTTTAAAATAGGCCCGGGCCCTGTCCCGAGCATTAATGCGCCTATTTTTGGGCTAAATCACTTTTTATATATTTTGGCTAAAAATTAGGGGAGTGTGGGGGCACACCCCCCAAAAAACCCCCCCCCTAAATGGGGGGCTAAAAAGAAGTTTTGGGGCTTTTTAACAATGAACCAAACCCACTTTCTTTTTGGCCATTGCCCAATTGAAACCGGCTCACTTTGGGGCCATTTTATGCCAGAAAAAGGGGGGAAATACCCAAACTTTACCCCTGTCCTTTAATGCCCTAGGATGTGAACCCGGGGAAGGGAAACGGGAGACCTCCATATGTGGCCCCGGGGTCTTGGCAAAAGGGGGACTTTGTGACAGAATG